>NC_051167.1:220182303-220307303 GCF_013339725.1 Rhipicephalus microplus | reverse complement strand
GTTCATGCATCCGCCCCTGCGTCTGTTCATGCGTCCATCCATGCACCTGTCTGTGTGTCCGTACGTCCATCTATTCAACACTCCAAGTCCCACCATCTCGCATCTTTTCATAATATATTCCTCATATAGAAGCACCGTCATTCAGTGGAGATTCCAAGGACTAAACGAGAGGTGGCACACAGACACTTTCTTACGTCTTGCGCTTCGGGTCTACTTCCCACCTTCAACCACCTTGAGTTCATGGTATATACTAATTCACTGTATTCAAGGCACTGCGGCCCAATGCTCGCTAAACCTTTCTAAAACCAAGAAGGTTACGCCCAGCTAGTATAACGTGGCAATATTTTCCTGTCAGATAGTGCTCAATGTAGGCTATGGAAAGAGACAGGAGGATTCAGCTTTTAATTTCTTACGGCTTGCGCTTCGTATCTGCTCCCCCCTTTAACCACCTCGAATTCATTCATGGTATATACTGGTTCATTGTATTCATGGCTCTGCAGCTCAACGCTCGCTAAACCTTTCTAAAACTAAGGAGGTTACACCCAGCGAGTATAATGTAGCAACCCTTTCTTGTCCGATAGTGCTCAATGTACATGCCAATGGCTGCTAATGGGGATCGCAGCGTGCGCGTTGACTAGAAGCCGAATGCTCCTGTCTCTCATTTCCCATTAGCAGCCATTGGCATGTACATTGAGCACTATGTTTTATTGTTAAACAACGCACAGAAGAAATCTCTCACCGGCACCACCTTGGAGGTCAAATGTTATACCTATTTCGGGTATGTGCCACTGGTGGTTACGTACTACGAGGGATGCTCAAGCCACGCCATAAGGAGCTTTGCCCCTAAAAACTAGGGCACATCGAAAGAAAAATGATGGGAACAAGCACGTAATGCCTTTTTCTGGTTTCATTTTATTTTTTCGAGCTACTTGATACTATGCAATGAATAATTTTATGGTGCAATCGGTAGCTTGAATCAAAAACAAAAAGGATGTTCGTGGGTGTTAAGTGATACAATTGCTGTGAATGTTTTACAGAGAACGAAGGTCAGTGCGCAGATATCTTGCCAGGACTATTCTGACCATGATATTTATTCACTCGTTTTCATGAGCTGCCGTAGCTATTATTCTGAGGCGCATCGCTGTCGATGATGACGTAACTGGCCATTACAAAGGGCAAAACAGAATGACTTTCGATGCTGGCAAAAAGGCGCAATTGGCGGGTGACAAAGAAGCAGCCAGCGAAAAAAAAAACGATGCCACCTCTGAGGAGAGAATTTCCATGACTGGGTACAAATAGATCGTTTGGTGTTACCGTAAATCTCGTAGGACAATACTCGCGCATGTAGATGTTTTTGAAGAGATGTACATTTATACGCACTTTATTGGCCGTACATGCATGTTGTTTTGAGTTGTGTTTTTTTGTCTTTGTTATAGTGCTTTGTGGTATTAGGTCTACCTTAAATTTGGCAAAAAGTACGTCTGGGCACATTTTCCTGGTGGAGGCTATTTGTTTCCAGTCTTGCAAAATGAATTGTAGAACATATCGGGAATTCAGCTACTGCACAAGCCACTTCTTGCCCGTGAGCGTGATCACCATCTTCATTGTCATCAGCATCATTGTCATCGTCACGATCTATAGTGGGCAATTTGCATGTGCTAAGGCGCGATGGCAGGAAGAGCATGTGTGGCCTGAAATGCACTTCATCGTCATCCGCATCATCGTCATTGTCAGGAGCAGCTACGACGTGACAGAGGACAAGCCTCGCTCATAAGCTGCTTCACACCTGAATTGCGTAAGTATGCTCTGCGGCAAAGTGATACAGCTCACGTGTAAAAATTAACACTTATGAATATTCTGTGTACTTTAGTACAATGCAGCTTCCTGGATCTCCTATATTGGCTTCGGTGGCCTTATAAAAGTCACTGCTTTGCCAGAAAGGCGAAGCAACCAACGCGATTGCAACAAATTGAAAGGTCACGCGCAGAATGGCAATCAGATCGAAACATGCCCCACGTTCCTCACGCACAAATGACGCACAAAACGTACTCCCAAGTACGGATGCACGCGAATAAGGGTCTCATTTTTTACTTTGCTGCGTCTGAAGAGAGCGCGCTTTTCGCAAACGGGGACTGCAATGATTGCAGTGACCTTAGTGCACCCGGTGGCTACAGAAGAATCGTTCCAAATTGGAGGCCAGCCACGGCGTACGTTCTTTTCCTCCTCGACGCCGCGAGATAAGGTCGCATGAGGAAGCGTCGCTCCCTTTCTCTAAGCCAGGCATAGTACGCGTAGGAGATTAGAGCGGGCGCCGCCCGCGCGATGTGGCGACGTGCGCTCATTGCGCCATCTTGCTGTTAATACTGAAAACTATCCCCCCCCCCCCCGAGATGCTCGTGAGAAGGGGTAAGTGGTAGATAAGAAGCTTGCCGTTTGAACGGTGGAGAATGTGCTCCGAAGTAGCACAGAAGTTAGCGCCTCACATTCACAACGCTCAGGTCCCACGTTCGGTTCCGCGCGCCGGAGTGTTTTTTTCTGGATTTTTTTCTTTCTTGCGTTTTCATATATATATATATATATATATATATATATATATATATATATGGTGCAGCATGACATCGGCGCCGACGCCAGTAGCATAATTCAACTGAAGTGTCCATATAAATGCTATCACAATAATATATTTGACATGCCTTTGATAAGGGCTTGCGCCTCTACTCGCAGGAAGGGGACCGAGACAAGCACCTGGAGGATTTGTTAACCTGGCATACGATCCAAGTGGACCAACACGTCGATAACCGTCACCTGTCCGAAGTACGTATTGTTCTGCAATCGGACCTCAGATTTTAAAGTTGGTAAACAAGCTGAGTGGAAGCGCGTAGTGTATATTGTTTGCTTGCAGCATGAAAAATGTTGACATGCAAGCACACAGTCGTGATAAAAAAATTTGGTGCAATAAATGTCCCACTTTATTTACTGAGGATCTGTACAGAACTCACAGTTGTTCTGCTGTGTTAGTTTTCAGCAAGGTCATTACCGCGGTCATTGCGTACGCTTATTCTAGTTTAGTGGTTTTCATTTAAAAAGCTAAAGAGCACGTCACTATACGGCGCTAGCAGAGGCTTATTTCACAGAGCCGTGAGCCTACCCTAATAATGGCATATTCTGTGGCTTTAGTCAGAGATTTTGAACCATCTCATTAATGTTACACGTAATTTGACGTTTAAATTACAGCGGGCGAATTGAACCATGTGAAAATATGGCAATAATAGGGCAATTCCAATAGTTAGTATTAAAATACGAGAAATACACACAGACACAGAAGGCCCTCTCCAACTCCACAATATTTTTTCCCAAGAGCCCTGTTTCTTTAATAAACCATTCATTTTTTTACATTATACCAGCCTGCTGAAACTGACGGTACCTCTTGTGGGAACAGTGTTTCGACAGGTCTAGTATTTTTGCCACGTTTATTCTAAACTTGTCTTGCTCGTACAAATCTGTGGCGTCCTGGATACACGTTTGTTATTTTCCCCGAAGAGCCAAAGACATTGCGAGGCGATGAATTCCTCGATGATCAATATATCGTCCACCTTTAAGCCTTTATTGGTCGCTGTTGCGTAGTGATGAAACGAGCGATGCTAAGCAGATATTTGTTCTCTCACGAAGCTTCATGTGTTTGAGCAGCCTCCTTCTGTGCCGCAGCCTTTTAATTAGGCTTTCCTAGCTTGTCTGCAAAAGCCAGATGTGGTATTCTTCACCACTGTCTGCCCATACAGCCAATAGAAATTTTTCGACAAAACAAAAATAGCTGGATTGTGCGCAGCAGATCTCCAGCATCTTTTTGCATATGTCAGTGTCCTAGAATTATTTACAGCGGCTACTTCCAGCAGACTTGTTTTTAGGTTTTAACTGTTAAACGTTCGCTTTCCGATTGTCTTACAAATTGCCAACTTCCCAGACCATATCAGTCTATCCCACCATCTTCCGAACCATGGCTCACTAAATAATATTATTTTTCGTTGGATGCTTAGGAAAGCAAAGATAGTGGCAAAAGGTAACTTATTCATGATGACTCAGATGTCTCGAAAGTTTCGCGGTGACTTCTTGAATGTCAGGGAGTTGTCATGGTAATTAGTAAGGGGAACTTCACTTCTGGGTAGAAATCCCGTAAAGGCGAGGAGAAAAACTGGGACGTGAGGTAGCTTGTCGGTTCAAATTGTACCGCTCTGGAGCTCTCACAAAAAAAAGTCAATACGAGAGACTTCGCTTTGTGATACTTTGCCTTACTTTGCTTCACATAAAGCGAGCCTGCTATGTGTACGCCCACCAATTCAAACTGTCGAGAAATTCTGATTCGACGTACAGGATATGCGCATACTTGAAATCAGTATATTAAATGTAATAGCTTTGAAGAGGTTGTTTCGCTGAAATTCCGGTGTTAGGGTCGGTGTCGTTGTGTTTGGCTCTTAGCGAAAAATAATTACTTTGTGCGTTAGCGAAAGATTGAGAAAGATGCTGAAAAATAAATACTAAAAATTTCCAAGTTCAAGTTGATTGATTGATATGTGGGGTTTAACGTCCCAAAACCACCATATGATTATGAGAGACGCTGTAGTGGAGGGCTCCGGGAATTTCGACTACCCGGGGTTCTTTAACGTGCACCCAAATCTGAGCACACGGGCCTACAACACTTCCGCTTCCATCGGAAATGCAGCCGCCGAAGCCGGGATTCGAACCCGCACCCTGTGGGTCAGCAGCCGAGTGCCTTAGCCACTAGACCACCGCGGCGGGGCAAAGCGCTTTGGATTCCAGGTTCAAGTGAGAATAGAAACCAGGTCGTTTGCTTGGAAAGCACATGTTCAACCAAACAGCCACGTATGTGCTTGCGAATACACTGAATATAAGACACTGATTAGTACTCGACCCGTGCGGTGTTTTTTCTTCTCAGCTAGTTCTTTCTTTTCTACTGCTCGCGCCAAAACCTATGACGTCCATGGCACTAAGAATACTTTCTTTTTCTGGAAATGCGGCGCAAATAACATATATGCTTTACATACACACGCTTCTAGCAAACAGACTTCACAATACTACATGTAATGTCGCACTAATTTATGCGTGTTACAAGTGTGTATTGCCATCAGGCATAGTAGGAGGGAGGATTATCATAAATACCTCGTTATACTACGACCTCTCAGCCCGTTATACAATACTACGATCTCTCAGCCCGTTCCAGTGCCTCTACCATATGAGATAATTGGTGAAGCATGCTTGTTGCACCATCGCCGTACTTGGCAGCACTCGCATTTTTTTGGCTTCAAACTCATCCTCTGGGATGTGTTCTTCGATGTGAAAATCGACCTTTCACTGCCTGTCATTACATGGAGAAAGACAATGGCTCGTACCTTTGAGCTTGGAAATGCCGAAATCACACGTAATTTGAAGATATCTGGCTTTTTGCATGGGCATGGTGTTCTGAGCTCGCCAGGACTCTCGCTTGGTCTCATACAATATTAGTTGCGAGCACGCAGCTGGTTTCTATGGAAGCTAATTGTCGTATCGGTTTTCATCGTTGCTCACCAGTAGCGGCAGAGGAGAGGTCCCTCGATGCATGCGAAGAAACTAAAAATTGTCTGCAGTGAATGTTCCGCACCAAGAAACCATGGAAAGCGGAAGAGACTGACGTAAACACAGGAGCCCCGTTCTAACTTCATTCTCTTCCTATTTTATCAATAAGCATTCATTTTTCTCTAAACTACTGTTTCATCAGCGGGTGTAGCAAAAGCACTGCCAGGTCCGGAAGACTATAAAAACAGCATGAAATGAATTTCAATGTTGATGCCGATGGACGATTCTCGATAGAGCAGCTTCGAAGTTGTCACTGTGCGCTGCGGCAGGGAACACGTCCAGCGTCTTTCAACAGCTCTTTTCTTCCACTAGTCATCGCGTCGCCTCCCTTTCTGTGACGAGCCAACCAAGAATAGAATATAATCACCCAGTTAAGTTTCAAACGTCTTATTGAAGAGCATGAAGCTCATAACAGTCAGCCGGCAGACCTCGTCATGCAAGGATAACCCCGGTCAGTAACTCAGAGCGCCACTCCAGCAAAATAACCACGTTACTACATAAACCAACCAAAGTTCCATGCAGACACGAGCATACAACCAAGGACGATCAGAAAAGCGAGGCTATAGTCCACAACCGAAAACTCGAGACTAAAACCACCAACTTCCTCCGAGCCGTGCACTATATTGAAGCCCATACTTTTGAGGCCTAAAACATTCTAGATTGAACGCACGCCTCAGAACTAGACTCACCCAGAAGTAGTTGATTGCTTCATGCAGCAAGCTTTACATCTGGTGCTAGACACAGAACATTTTATTACCGAGGATCGAATCGTGCAGTTCAATACATGTGTCCCTCTCCGGAAAAATCGCACAAGAGATGGTGTTCAGAGAATAAATGGTCTAACTGAAGAGCAGTTATTGCAAGGCGTTGCATGTTCAACTCACGAAATAGTCCAGCATAAAATCTCGGCGTTTCTAACTCTACGCTAATATTGTTCAGTGGTACAAACTGGCCAGAATACGTACCTTTCGAATCAGTGTGTTTTCCTGTTCACAAGTACAGATCAAACCTAACACCATGCATGAATGCTTAGCATAGGCTACAGAGCTCACGCTCCTACAACCTCAAAAATAGACTCAATAAAATGCCCAAGACATCCTTTGAAACATGCCGTAAATCATTGTACCTGTACTCCAAATTCATACGCTGCAGTGGGCCCTGGACTCACCCTTTTCTGACTATTCAAAGGAAGCAGCACCTACTGCTCATATTTGTAAGCGAGTAAACAATTCGCACAAGCTAGCAGCCACCTTTACGCTTAAAAAATAATGTCGAGTGGCACCACTACTTTTACCATAACTGGAAATATGCGCAGTGGGTTCTTTCCCCCCACCAATGCTGTTCTTACTTCCTCTCAGGCGCAAAGATATCAGATTACATTTGTGATACGTCACGTTGTAACTTCTACAGACTGCAAAGCAGTTCTGCAGCCACAATGAAGAGCACATGTGAACACGTGTCCTTCCCACCTCTACAGCCAAATCAAGCTACAAACCAAATTTGCGGACATCGTCTATACCCAGTAGCTCCTAGTTCACGCAGAAGCATGCACTTTCTACAGGTAGCGAACTTCTGTCACCGAAACGCACTGTGGTTCGCACTGGACGTGCTCCGCACCCCCGAATTCGCTAAATTATGGCGGGTGATCTTCGACGTAAGCTATTACTATGGCGCGAGCACAGAATAGATGCGCTGTTCTTCGAACGCTGTTCTCCGGACAGGATGGTTGCGCACAAGTTTAATGAGTTTTTCTGCTAAGCGTGCGTTACCTGACTGTGCCATGACGAGTTAGTTGGACTTGGCCACAGTTTTGTTTTAAATTTCTTTGGCTAGTGCTCGTAGTTGTGCACGGCAAGCCGATCTGACGGCAGACGCCGCAAAACTTGGTCCGAGAGCGACCGGTTCAAAGAGACCCCTTTCGGCGAACCTCGCCGCCACTGAATTAGGTTCGGCGCACTTTCGGTGGCAGGGATACTCAGTGTGAACGAGCTTTAATGCAAAACCATCCACCAGTTTACAATCTGTTAACCGTGGAAAGTGTGGGTGCTACAGGCTATCATGAGAAAGCGCCCTATGCGTACTTGCGTTTCTACGCGCGAATGTCGCTCTCGTAAACCCTGGCAAGTGCCCCCCCCCCCCCATGTGTGGTGAAATGTGTGTACACTAATTATATAATAAATTATATTGAAGGCGACACTGGGCGCCTTCTCGACCCATTTTGTTCATTTTTTGGAGGGCCTGACTTCTCTTTCAAAGGAGGTGTCCCACTTAGCTTTTCCTATTTAACGTCACTCGTTTATATGGGATTTTTTCACATAGGAACTTTTTTTTATTATATACGCCACGGAAACACAAGAAAGTGGTTACTTTCTTCAATTATTCAATCGATTATATGAATCAAATAAAGAGCAAATTATTGGCTCTATCAATTCGGAGCCTTATTTTTCCTCCTAATAGGACACGTTTTTTTAGGTTTACTACTCTCACTGCAACACTACTCAATGATCTTGGCCTGTAGGCACCACTTCATGAGTGCTCCGAGGCCGGTAAAATGATTCACATTCGATTGGCCGCATCCAATTTTCAATTTGGCGATTCACATTTCACATTGCGCGTCACTTCAACAGGAAATAGTTCCAAGAGCGTTTCATCTAATAAAGCCAAGCTGCCTCACCATACCCTGAAACGACGTTGTGGACACGGTCGATAGCGTCTCGTCCTTTTCGAAACGCTGGATCACTTTAGCAATAGATAGAATTTAACCTATCTCAAGAAATATTTACGCCGTCCATCAAAGACGGTCAGGTCAGTAATTCCAGCTTCTTAGCTTGCCTTAAATGGCCTTGGCAAGAAACGGGAGTGTGGCCTGCGAAAACGTGCACGATGCTGCACAATCTGAGCTACGAACTTAGTCACCTTCCCGTCCACTATATGCGGTATATACGCCTATTAAAAATTGAAGTGGCATTCGGTGCCACCTGTAGCCAAGACAGAGGTGTGAAACACATTTTTTTTGCCTGTTGGTGTAACGTAGCACGTGACCTAACTCCGTTTTTCTTTTGATGAACAGGATCCCCACCAACGTCTCCCCCACAACCACCACACCGTCAACAAACACCCTTCGGAAGTAAGTAACGCATGCTTTTTTCTGTGAAGATATTATAAGACCTCAGGTTATTGAAAAATGTAGAAACACACATCTTCTATGGTTCCGTGTTAAATAAGTAAAGTAAGAAGCCATATATATATATATATATATATACATATATATATATATATATATATATATATATATATATATATATATATATATATATATATATATATATATACATATATCTGGGAATTCTCAACACTTGCTTCGAGAGTGTTGTAAAAAAATAACTTTACGAATATTTCCTAAAGTTGAGCGAGCCATGTCATTGCACCAAGTGATTGGGAATGTTTTGGCACTACTTTTCGTGTGTAACCATTTTCCACTCGAGTTTTTCCAAGAATTAAAGTTCGCGATCTAGAAAAGTGTTTACGCAATATCCTGGAGTTTTGCACAAATTGCTGGAACGCACGAAAAACGAAAAATAAAATAAAAGTGAGTTATTTACACTAACCATGTGAAGGTTAAAAAACAGCGTAACTGGTACATATTAAGCACTTGATGCGGCCTTCATGAGTTATGCTAGGCCTTTCCGTGGCATAGTAAAGGTAGACGCGAACCACAGCATGTCCGAGCTATTAAGAAAAAATGGCAGCATATTCTTAGGTTGAATGATGGAGAGTTGGGCAAAGCAGCTGTACATTCATATGTTCTTGCTTCCGTCTGTCCATGCATCCGTCAGTGTGACCGTCCATGCGTGCGTCTGTTCGTGCGTCCACACGTCCATCCGTCCGTGTAGCCATCCATGCGTCCGTCCATGCATCTGTCTGTGTGTCCGTTCGTCCATCTAGTCAACACTCCAAGTACCACCATCTCGATTCTTTTTATCATATATTCCGCATATAGAAGCACCCCCACCCAGCGGACATTCGAAGGACTAAAAGAGAGGTGGCACACGCACACTTTCTTACGGTTTGCGCTTCGCGTCTACTTCCCACCTTTAACCACCTCGAGTTTATGGTATATACTTGTTCACTGTATTCATGGCGCTTCGGCACAACGCTCACTAAACCTTTCTAAAACCAAAGAAGTTACGCCCAGCGAGTATAACGTAGCAACCCTTTCTTGTCAGATAGTGCTCAAAGTAGATCCCAATAGCTGCTAATGGTGATTGAGAGAGAGGAGAATTCGGCTTTTAGTAACGCGCACGCTGCGAAATTTTTATTGTTCAACAATGCACAGAAGAAATCTTCCACCAGCACCATCTTGCAGGTCAAAACGTAAGACTCGTTACGCACTATTACGAGAACGAACGGGTGCTGCTTTCAGGAGCTTGGCCCCTAAAATGTCCAAATTCCAGCGCCAGAACTGAGATGCAGGGCAGGCTGCGACACACTTCTTAGAAGCGCGGTCCTTTCATTGCTCGTGTTCGGCTCGCGCGATAGGCAAACTGGGCGCGTCGGCTGTGCTAAATGCCTCCCTCGGTGGGCACGGCTGATAAGGAACTACGTGTGATAAGAACCGTGCATAAGGTATTGTTTTACGGAGACCCGACGCAAAAGATGGTGACAAAGTTACATTATTTTTGACAGACTTTTCTCCTATAGTTCGTAATGTTTGTCAGTGTTGGTTGTTGGATCCATGCTGCCTATCATTATAGATGTCGTGAGCGATGCGAAAATCAGAGCATGAAATCAACTTTGTCACGTGTGAATAATGCCTCAAGATGGTCGACTTATTCAATGAACATTTTTGAATAGATCCGCTTCATTATACTAATCTTGATGTTGCACCTATTTCGTAGCGTTTTTCGTGCTTATAATAATGCACAATAATAATGCCTGCAATGAAAGCAATAGACACATGAAAACTGGTTGAGTGTAGTTTTGCGACCAAGTCGTATGGGTAGGTGTTGACGAAATATGTTGGTCCGTTAACCTTAATGAGACGGAATTAACTTTATTGAGACGGACACGGTGGTGTAGTGGCTAAGGTACTCGTCTGCTGACCCGCACGTGATGGTATCGAATACCGGCTTCGGCGGCTGGATTTTCGATGGAAGCCAAAATGCTCTAGGCCCGTGTGCTCAATTTTGGTGAACGTAAAAATCCCAGGTGGTTAAAATTTCTGGAGCTCTCCACCACGGTGTCTCTCATAATCATATGGTTGTTTTGGGACGTTAATGCCCATATATCTATCCATATTTCCTTTTTAAAGAAGATAGTCTTTCTTGGGGACCTTCGACGCAACAGTTTTGATCTGTCTGTCTGTCTGTCTGTACATTTGTCTGTTTGTCCACTCTTACCGTCATCGGGTACTTGAAACGCCCGACCCCCTCCGCAGCGACCACCAATGTTGCTCAAGGTTGAGCGTTCATGTTTGCGCAATTGTCAATTAGAAGCAAATATAGCGCATGTCTGGGGCACCATAACAACATGCATATATTCTGTATGTGCATCTCTTACTAGAAAACGCATACATAAATAATTTTAAGGACTGTAGCACTTATCACGCTGCTCTAACCATGAAACGCTTGCACGCAACGGGGAGCGTTTCCAACGCTTTGCTAAGACGCGATGGTGGTGGCACCTACCCTCCGCCTCGTTTTACACCTTATCACCTCTGAGACGGGCGCGCATGCCACGCGCTTTGTTTTCCAAAAGAAACTGCCAGATGGCGCTCATGACTCACTTGTTACGTGACTTGATGCACTCGTTCGCCTCCGCTGCATGCTTGAGGCACTCTAACGCAGCGCCTCCAGAATATCATTCACCGATTTTCTTGCGCAGAACATCAGATAAATGTTATCTTCACTCTCTCCACACGCAAGACTATCGTCTTTTGACGACATTTACAGATTACATGCAGATACGGGGCCGATTTTTTCTTTTTGTTCTTTTCATACTTCTGTTTCTATTTCAATCTATCTGTTCCTTCTTCTCTGTGCTCTTCCTCCTTTCTATTTCCCCCTTTCGCTTACCCTCATTTCCCGTTCCTTTAACGTTCGTGTACTATATTGTAAAATTGAATGTCCTGCTTTGCCAGCAAGCCTAGATTGCTCGCTGTTTCGGACGCTCACATTCTGATGAAGTGTAAGTGAGGTCTAATTTCACATCGGCAAGTGGATTGTTTATTGCGGCAACGTCTGTTTCCCACACTGTAATTTAGATATTTGCTCTCTCTCTCTATCTAACTCTTTCTCTCTCAATCATTATTTATGGGTTTTTTTCTCTATATATGCTTGCCTTCTCACGCATCCCGTTATTGCTATCATCGCTGAATAAATCAGTGCGCACCTAATAGCACAGATGAGAAAAAAGGGGATGAAGAAGCCGCAGATGTGGCTGTCAGCTGATAACAATGTTTTATTTGTACGACACATTACAACTCTCCAGCTTTCCAGCTCTACAGCAAAGTGATGCAGTCATGCAATGATTGACACTGGTCAGTCAGGGAACCAATCATTGCACACCGTGGGGGAACCCATCAAGTCACATTGAAAGGTCGTCATCGTATCACATCAGCTAAGCTCTCGGTGACGAGGGATTAGCAAAGTACAGGTGGTTTCACACAAAATTTACAGTTCATTTCGAAGGTATACGTGAAGACTACACGCAATTACTATACCTTTATACCACTATCACGCGACAAGACCAGGCTGGCCCCGTGTAATGCCCGAACCGACCAAAACAATTTTCACGAAACCAGCTATGTGTTAGTGCAGTCGTATGCGCCTCCGATCCCTTAAGCGTGTAACGGGGGAAAACGCAAACGTTCAAGTGGTACACCCAATGTTGCAGCGTTAGTGCGCACTATAAGGTATTGCTACACGACACTCAGAAAAACCGCTAGACTCCGCATTAGCGCATACCTTGTAAACGTCTTTGCCGAAATTTTTGCACTCAATTTATAGACATTAAAAACGCAGCACTAATAAATAACGAGAAACAGCGGCCTTAAAACCACGCATTGTCTACACAAACACTGTGCTAACCACTAACAACCCCAGCCTCTAGTGTACAGGATATATGAACACCCGCTGGCACGTAATAGATCGACACGCCCACCATGGTGGTCAAGTGGTTATAGTGTTTGACTGTTGAGTCATATATAGCGAGATCGACTTTACGGTGCGAAAGCCGTACGTCAATGGGGATGAAATACTAGAGGCCTATGTACGATATTCAGCCTCACAATAAGTAACACCAGACGGTAGAAGTGAAACGACCCTTTATAAGACGTGCCTCTTCGAGGGTGATTGACTTGCTTTGTGGGTGATTAACTTGGAAGAGCATTCATGAATCCTAAATAATTTCATTGTAATCGCTCAAAATTCTTCGGCAATGTCTGTAGTTCTGTGGAGACGCTAAACTTCAAACCCGTTGTCCTGAACTAGCCAACCTCTTGTCTTTATTTCTCTATCATTTCGTTTTGAACTCAAGTTTGAAGAGAAGAAAACGACCAGTAGTGCTTTGCATGACGCGTGAAAAAATGCTATCTGCACTATTATCTATAATGTAGGAGGTCTGCGAAGATACTAGTGTCATTTCTTGAAATAAATGCATGCTGCCACTCCGGATTACTAAATGCTTGGAGTTAGTTTCTCAGAAAGTAATGATCGCTTAAGTTAGTTCAGTGAACAACGCATATAACTACCTCAAAGCTTGCGGTATATCCTAAGCGTACGTAGTGAATATATCACCGGTAAAAAAATGAACTATTGCCGAAGTTGTTCTCTGATATTTTTCTCAAGGAAATATTCTGCCTTTTTTTTCTGGAAAAATTGGAAGCTTTTGACACTGACATTCAACAGATTATCTTTCTGTGTTTCCGTGTGGCTAAAACAGCGAAAATAATGCCTACCTTCTTAGGGCTTGGCTATGATTCCTGCCCTATAAAGTTTCATATGTTCGCGTGTCATCTAAGCCTTATTTCAAGGGTATAACTGAGCTGAAAAAAGGAGAAATGAAATTTATCTCTTGCGGACGTTGCACCTTGCAACCAGGCCACTTTTATTTTTGCAAGATACATCTCGCACTGCGACGATATTCTTGGGGCGGTGGCGTGTTTTATTGCTTGACAACAAATGCGTATTTATTTTTACATGACGTAGAAACCCTGTGCAAAAGGCTTCACACAAAAAAGAACGCATGTCACTGCTGTTCTTGTGTCGTCTTTGTTCTATGTGTTGTCTTTTGCGTTAGTTTTTTACGCCATGAAGTTTAACCAACTCGCCCATTTTTGTACGCTACTGCACTATATTTACATTTCTAAAAAAACTAATGCACTTGCTAGATTAGGTACGTTTGATACAATGTTGGACATTTGTTCACAAAATAACTGTTTGTCAACAGTTTCTTGTTGATCTTTGTCTTTTTTTTGTCAGATGCTCGTCGGGACATGCGAAAATTGCGAAGACGTTTGAAATATACATATTTTAAAACATCCTAATGCCGACAAACCACTTTTACAAAATAAAGATTGTGTTATCGCATGAAGTTGCACATTCTCCAAGCTTAATTCGAAAATAAGCGCATTATGAATGCTTCAATAAAATTAATTTCTTGCATTTAGCGTGCTTTAATTTCGCGTCGTTAATTAGTTCATTAGTACTTATAGAAGAATAATATAAAATATATATTTACCACATCCATTTTGCAGTGACAGAAAGAAGTATATATTCGAGAATAGTTATGAACATTGTGTTCAAATGGGTTCTTTCTGACTCTATAAAGTAATGTTGAACTTATGCGGAGATTTCGAAGACTGAATTGTTCATGTAGTTTTGCTGAAGCATTTATTTCAGCATTTTGCAGATAAAAGCTGGCGCGAGGCTCATTGAACGCAATAATAAAAAAGCAATTACTTCTGAGCACTATTATCATCTCACAAAAGTAAGAATATCTCGACACGGTAAACGTTGAGGACGGGACGTTGTATTATATGTATAATGCATACTAACGATTTTGCTACTGATGATGTAACAACAGAGCCTGCTAGTTTAAATGAAACAGTTGCCTCATACTGCTTATCCTCGCAGATACGGTGGGCGGGACCAAGTGAATGATCTTGTTAGTTTATCTGACCTGTGTTATATTTCACCCTTTGAAGTTAACCTTTTCGAAGTGTGCCTCTCATGTGTTGGCGTAGGAAGACATAATAAGTTATGTGGAAGTCACCATGAAAGGGGAAAAGAAACTGTGTAATGTGGCTTGTAGTGTGTCACTATTACGAGGCCATGTGTGACGAGTCAGCTTCATGAATTATTTTGGGGTCACGATGAGAGACGGAGTCGACATGGTGACGGTCAAAGTGCAAAAATAATGAACTCAAAAGCAATGATGACGTGCGGGGGATGCAGTAAGCGACATTGAGCGCAGTTCTGGAATTTCAGCTCCCTAACTAATGATCAAGCCTCCGGTACTGGCATCAACGGGTCTTTCTACCAAGCTTGGGCTGAACATTTGCTTATATCTTTGCACCCCTGCACAAAAGCGTCGTTCGGTTCACAAACCAGGAAACTGGCTGTTACGTGTACACATACAGTGCGCACAAACCAACACTGATTGTGACCAGTAAACTGATACTGACGTAGAAAATGCGTTTTTTGGCGTAGAACATACCGAGGTTGATTCAAACAGAACAGGCAACGCAGCGAAGCAAACGAAAAGCTGAACAATAGGGAGCCAAAAAAGAAGTAGAAAGTTAGCTTTAGCCATGGCACGGCTACAAGTCACGCAGATGAAGGCTTACGACGAAAGAGAGGCTGATTTGCCGGCCACATTCAAGCTATTGTCCCGATGTGCATAGCGACCGGCACGTTTTGCTTGAGTCATGAAGGCGACACGGCGTGACGCAAATACATACCTCATTTAACTCTACAAAACAGCTTACACACGCACAGAAGATTGTAAATAACACAAAAGAACTCGTTCACCAACAACAAAAAAGACAGGCACGTTTTATTTTGATGCCACTTTCTCCGTACTTCTCTAGGCGCAAGTCACACCGCCGCGGTGGCCTAGTGGCTAAGGTACTCGGCTGCTGACCCGCAGTATGCGGGATCAAATCCCTGCTGCGGAGGCTGTATTTCTGATGGAGGCGAAAATGTTGTAGGCCCATGTGCTCTGATTTGGGTGCACGTTGAAAAACCCCAGGTGGTCTAAATTTCCGGAGCCCTCTCCTATGGCGTCTCTTAACATCATATGGTGGTTTTGGGACGTTAAACACCCACATATCAATCAGTCTAGTCGCGAATCAGGATATGCCTGCAGCAGAACAAAATCAAGGATGTCGTCGTGCTGACACGCAACCGTCGTTTAGTGCTTGTGCACTTAATGTTGTTGCGCTGGCCCTAAATCTTGCTCTGCGAATGATGCCAGGTGCCCTCGTGTTGTTTCCCCTTGGTAAACAAATGCAGGCAGGTGCTTCTGGCACGACTCAGAACACCCTGGTTGGTGTGCCTTTGTGAAGCAGAGAAGCATCTGCAGCCCCGGACTGCTTGAAGGTTGGCGGAGCAAGCACTTACCCGTCCCGGCAGGTCACCGCAACGATAGCCAGCTGGGCAAGGGGAAAAGGGAGGGGTTGGTGACAGTTCCCCAAGGCTGGAACTCGGGCGGCTTCCCTGGCTTGGCCAATCTTGGGCAGAGCCCAGGCTACCCGGACCATCCACCTTCTTCACCGCTGTCCTGGCCACCGTTCTCCACTGTACGCACCTGTTCGATATGGCATGCCAGCAGGCACCTCTCGCTTCCTTTTTCTTTTCCGTTTTTCTTCACTCGCATTTTGTCCATCATTTTTTTATCTCTCTATTCGTTTCAACTTGTGTTACAACCCTTGATGAAGATGGCCCCTTTCATATCAACATCAACAGAGTGGGCACGGCGAGGCGGCACGGGGCAAGATGTTTACCGCGCCTCCCGTTTTATTGTTGCAGGCCCTTTTGCTGCCTTTCGCCGGGTTTATTCCATCGTCACATCAAATGGTCTTCTGGGCTCGAAAAGTTTCAACAGGCATCGGCCCCGTCTCTGCATCGGCAAGCTTCGTTTCCGATGTGCTTTCTGCGCTTGTGCGGATGCATATCAAAGACCTGACGTCATCACCTTGGGCATCTATATAACCAACAGTGCACGACGGATCGGTTAGTGGGCACGGCGAGGCTGCACGGGGCAAGATGTTCACCGCGCCTCCCGTTTTATTGTTGCAGGCCTTTTTTGCTTCCTTTCTCCGGGTTTATTCCATCGTCACATCAAGTGGTCTTCTGGGCTGGAAAAGTTTCAACAGGCATCGGCCCCGTCTTTGCATCGGCAAGCTTCGTTTCCGATGTGCTTTCTGCGCTTGTGCGGATGCATATCAAAGACCTGACGTCATCACCTTGGGCATCTATATAACCAACAGTGCACGACGGATCGGTTAGTGGGCACGGCGAGGCTGCACGGGGCAAGATGTTCACCGCGCCTCCCGTTTTATTGTTGCAGGCCTTTTTGCTTCCTTTCGCCGGGTTTATTCCATCGTCACATCAAGTGGTCTTCTGGGCTGGAAAAGTTTCAACAGGCATCGGCCCCGTCTTTGCATCGGCAAGCTTCGTTTCCGATGTGCTTTCTGCGCTTGTGCGGATGCATATCAAAGGCCTGACGTCATCACCATGGGCATCTATAAAACCAACAGTGCACGACGGATCGGCTAGTGGACACGGCGAGGCTGCACGGGGCAAGATGTTCACCGCGCCTCCCGTTTTATTGTTGCAGGTTAGTTCGACTTATTCGTACCGATCTCACGAAAGATGCCTTCTTGTTGTGCCGTGCCCACGGACGATGCTTTGTATACTATGTGATTGTGGCACGCATGTAAGGTATTGTTGTGTGGGGACATTGAAGAAAATTCAGAACCTATCGTTAAAGAGATGCTAGAGTCACTTATTGAATGCCAAAAAGCTATCCGAAATGATTTGCTAGAAGTAAAACAAAGAGCTGAGCGAACAGAAGAAATGGTGATGTCTCTGGGAGGATGGTGAAGCCAATTGGAGAGCGAAACGAAAGGAATGGCTGCGAGAATGGATTCTTTTGATAGTGTTAGAGAGGTTGTCATGACTTTACAGGAGACAATACGTCAGCAACATGCGAAGATAGTCGACCTTGAATACAAGGGTAGGCGTAATAATTTGGTTGTATTTGGCGTTGAGGAGGCCTCGAAGTAAAGTGAACTCGACTTAAGACGACTGATTCTCGACGACATCTTCAAAGAAACTCTAGGAGTAACTTGTTCATCTGTTGGTAGAATTCATAGAATAGGTAAGCCGTCTTCAAATCGCCCTGTGATCCTTCACTTCAGTAATTTCACTGAAAAACACGCAGTCATGCTCAACGCTAAAAAACTTAAGGGAACAACTGTCTTCATTCAAAATGATTATTCGCAAGAACCACTAAGAAAGAGATGATCACTTTGGCAGAGTGCCAAATCTGAAAAAGACAAGGGGAAGAAGGTTACGCTTGTGCACGACAAACTTTACATTGACAAAAAGTTGTAGGCATGGAACGATTCCACAAACCGGCGCGTTCCTGTCGAGGCAAATGCATTGTCGGCACCAGCAAACATATAGCCACTCCGGCGCCCTGTTGATGAGCTGATTGTCATTTCGTTTAACGCAAGAAGTATTGTAAATAAAATTGACAGTTTAGAACTGCTTCTTTTGAATTATGACCTCCATCTAGTTGTAATCACTGAAACCTGGCTGAGTGATAGGATTAGTGACGGCGACGTTGTTCCACGTGGCTATCAGATATTTCGGTGTGATCGTGGCTCCCGTGGTGGGGGCGTTGCCGTTATAGCTCAAACCAATATCGTGATCTCGGTTTTGCCTGGCATCTCTAATCATGAAAGCTTGTTTTTAAACGTATCTTTTTGTGACTTAAAATTCTTGCTTTGTGCTGCTTATCGATCGCCTGATGCAACTGACTCGCTTCTTGGCAAATTGTACGATTACCTTTTGCCATACCGTGGGCGCCCGGTTATTGTAACAGGTGATTTCAATCTGCCGAGTTTTGACTGGAATCAGCCTACTTATGGAGAGAGTGACCCATGTGATACTCTCTTAGACATGATGTATGCTTTAAGTCTAAAACAGTTAGTTTTGGAACCTACCCGTCTTGACACCATTCTAGATTTATTTTTTGTTAGCGACGTATTTTCCAGTGGTGTAGTAAATGTAGATCCCGGTATTTCCAACCACCGGCTCTTATCGTTTTATTGTTCTTCTACCCGGTTTGGCAGTGTTGAAGACCAACCGGTCAACCATGTCAAAAATTTTGACCGTGCCGATGACGCTTCTATCATTGATTACTTAGAGGTAAAATTTGATATCTAAACTAACAATGATGTGCACACGTTGTGGACGCGCTTCAAGGAAACCATAAAATACTGCATTGAGCATTTTGTACTCTTAAGGAAGGTTAGAAACAAGCGTTACAATGAGTGGATTACCTGAGATATCATTCAGACCAAGCGTAAGATTAAACTTCTTAGGAGAAAGAGGAGTCTAGGGGAGCAGCATTTACAAAGTCTGAAGCAGTCTTTGGAATGTAAGGTTAAATGAGCGAAAGCTCAATATTTTATCGTAACACTTCCTGAGTTCATTAAAAATCACCCCTCTAAGTTTTGGCGGTTTTTGGGTGAACGGAAAAATATTCTGAAAGAAATAGCTGTAGATGGTAAAATTGTAAGAGATGACAAAGAAATAGCTCAATCATTGAATCTTTACTCTCAATCAGTCTTTTCACCAGGCAGATTAGTTCCTAAACGCCCAACGGATTATTCAAATATACCTGTTATTTCGGATCTCGGAATACTGGCATTATTAAGAAAGTTTGATCCTAGAAAAAGTCCCGGCCCCGATGATCTTCCTAATGGATTCTTAAAACAACATGCTGATCAGCTATCTGCCTTTTTAACTAACATTTTTCAGATCTCCCTCACATCCGCAGAAATCCCGTATGATTTTTTTGGTTGCTAGGGTCAAACGGGAGAGAAACTTTCAATTTCTAACTACAGACCGATTTCAATCACAAGTAGCTGTTGTAAAATGTTGGAGCATGTTATTGTAGGGTTCATTCATGAATTGCTGGCTGAAAGGAACATTTTGTCGCCCTATCAACACGGTTTGAGAAAAAAATATGTCCACTGTTACGCAGTTAGTTACTACTGTTCATCACTTCTCCGTGGTATTGGACGAGTCTGTACAAGTTGATGTGGTTTTTCTCGACTTTAACAAGGCCTTTGACAAAGTGCCACACGATAAGCTTTTGTATAAACTTGATCACATTGGCTTTCCTGATTGCCTTTTGAACTAGATAAGCGCTTATTTAAATAACAGAAAACAGTATGTTGATAGTATTGGTTGTTTCTCTAATTTTCTTGCTGTTACCTCTCGGGTACCCCAGGGCAGCGTGCTGGGACCGCTGTTGTTTCTTCTTTATATAAATGATTTAGCCCACGTAGTTCCCGAAACTGTCTCCATCAGGCTGTTTGTCGATGATTGTGTTGTTTTTAGAGAAATTCGCTCACCTGATGACTGTGAAGTTTTGCAGGAATTCCTGGTTGCAATAGAGAGTTGATGTGAGCAGTGGGGATTGATGCTGAATGCCGGAAAATGTGCATTTTTACAAATAACGCGCAAAAAACATTTCTTTAACTCCCACTACTTCTTTCAGAACACTTTTATTGCAGATGTTGGGGAGTACAAGCACTTGGGCCTCACTTTGAACTCTAATTTATCTTGGTCATCTCACGTAAAACGTATTTGTTCTGCTGCATTTACTAAGTTGTGTTTTTGAGACGAAAATTAAGACATTCTCCAAGTCACGTTAAGCTTTTAGCCTGTGAAACTTTTGTTAGAGCTAAACTTGAATTTGCTTCCGTGATATGGGCTTCGCACTTGAAAAAAGATATCTACATGCTTGAGCTCGTTCATAGAAAAGCGGTGCGTTTTATTTTTAACAAATATGGGCGTCACGATTCTCCGTCGAAGCTCATGACTGATAATGGCATTCAAACCCTAGAAGTTCGTCGACGCTTGGCCCGTTTACACTGCCTCAACAATATTGCTACTTCTAAGGTGAAAATAACTCCGTCAACTATGATTAAATTGCTAAGCACAAGAAGGACCCATCACACGCATGCTCATTCCTTTCAGCCTATCTTCGCCGAAACTAATCAGTTTAAGCACAGCTTCTTCCCACGTACAATTTCCGAATGAAATGTGCTCCCGGAAGCAGTGATACAAGCCAAAAATTTTTCCCAAGCGCTCCAGGAAAGCATCTGTCGCTAAGTATATGCATTGTATGTTGTGCTATGCTTTGACCAATCTGCATTGTACTCCTTTTTATTGTTATTATTTTTATTCTTTGTATGTATGTGTAACAGTGTTATGTGTATTGCCAATTGCCCCTCCTGCTTGGGCCACAGACTGGCCTGCAGTATTCGCAATAAATAAATAAATAAATCTTGGCCGCGAAAAACTTCTTTCACAATGGGCACTGCAACTGTCGGTACGTCTCACTGTCTTACACGCAGGCAGCGCTTCACTATGCATTGCCACCGCACTTCACTACTACACGCCTTGCCACTACGCGGTGAAATGTCGTCAAATGTTCTACACTAACGATTTTCCTGATCACACACAGCAGCATACTATCATTCCAATATTTCATGTTTTGTTTTATCAAAACACTTCACTACAACACCGTGCGAAACATTTACGTGCCGGGGTTAGTCACAAGAACGCGCGACTATCACGGAAACGGTCATAGACAATACACAGCACGTGGTACTATTGAGCTGGTTGCATCATATTTCCCATAATATCCGCGCCTGGATTTCCCCATACTCCGCCTATTCTTTAGTTTCATCTCCCTTTTTCGGCATGCTTGTGAAACATTTCCCACACGACCTGACAAATTATTTCGCATCACTTGACATGCATGGCCAAGAAAACTGTTCCGTGACTATGCTAGCAGTCTTCCTCTCTAATTTATGGTCACCCCTTGCAATGCCATATACCGTATTGATAATTGCTCTCCGCATACCCAAATGCACAGCTAGCTGTTGCGTTACTTCTTTATTAAGGCCCTTTATAACTCGTTAGAGCAATCCTACAATATTAACACACCATGCATGATGCGTATTTTTATTTAAAATACACCCTTTGTCACAGCAATTCGAAATAACGTTCGCAGTGTGGGACCTTCTTTTAGTGCTTTTTTTTGTTCCTTTTACGGGTATGTTCATGTCTATCATTGCTTCACTCTTAATTCATGAATATGTCTGCTCCTTGTTCCTCGCAATGTTCGTTCCTGCACATACTTTATCAGCACTAGTGCGCCAGACCGCACTTCTTTCGGCACGTCTGACGATGACTTTAGTTATCCCGGGTTTCCTACCGTTTTTCATTTTGGTAATGTAAATAATCCACATGGTATCTGGATTGTCTACCCTTCCAAAACTTGGTACAATTCTTCGTATGACACTATTTATGTCGGTTCCGTAGCGCAACGAACCTGTATTCCCATTCAGTAATAGGGGGTGGAAAATGGTATTCGCGCTAGAGGCATACGTCGTGCTGCTCCGTCTGCCAATCGGACCGGCGTTTCTCTACCTGTAAAATCTGCACCAGAGACCAGGAATCGCTTCACCAAAACAATGTACTCTGAGTATGGTTACTTGTCGTGGCAGCAAATTCCCGCTACCACAAAGATTATACTTTTAAGTATTCAGACTGTACTGACATTGTGAAAGCAGATGTCTCGTGCCCGCCCTCTTTAAGATTCACCTTTTCTCTATAGTGGCCTCAACCATGCTTTCCCCTGGGACAACGCAAGCAGTCTCCCTGTATGGCTAAACTCGGCATTCGGCATTTACTGCGTGTCTTCAGCCTCTACACCTGTCGGACTGCGAAATGTGCAATTGCATATTTTTGAGGCGTCCAGGCAATGCCATTGCAAAAACATTTCAATATCCTCAATTGTGCGGGTGTTAACTCAGATACGTTCTTCTGGAATGTGATATTTTTCGCCACCGCTTATTTTGGAGGGCATTTCATAAACGTGTGCAGTATTTTCACAAAGGGTGCGCTTTGAAACTTTAAAAACTTCCCGCGAGAGTTTTTACGGAGTTTCAACAAAAGAAGGCAGAATATTGCAAGGATTTTCTTTTGTTAGTCACAATTTGATGAAACAATCAGACCATGACGCTGTAGTATTCTGCACATTGTTTTATACCTTATTGAAGTATCAACATTGCAAAAATAACGAAAATTCTATTGCGTGAAGGCGACATCATCTTGCAAAAATACTCCCTCAAATGTTGCTCCGAGAACTGAGTGTAGAGTGCTCACGACCCTGTCACACATCAATGTATGCAACAGAATGGTCAGAAGAGCAGTCATTGGGTTGAATCACTAACAGATTCACAGAAGTGCACCGCACTGCCACCAAAAAATTGACCGCCAAATGGGTAACGTAGGCTTCATATTTGTTCCTGCAATCTTTTTTTATTCCCAGGAGCTCGAATGTCCATGTTGAATTCACAAACATTCATTCTGTGTCTTGGCTTGCTTAAACTGTGTTAAAACACCACCATAAAATAACACAAGGCTGGAGTTTCTTAGTATAGCGCTGCAGCTGTACAACAACGTGTAGCTGGAATTCCACCATTAGATGTAATTACGCACTTTCAGCTCTTATATTGAAATTTTGTGTTTGCCATAAGTGTGAATTGGGAGCAGATACAAAAGAAATCACAACGGGTGGGCGTTCGCACTCTCGCATTTCTTACGGCACAGCCTCGTCTGAAAAACTAGGGTGCGCAAGTGATTGTTCAACAGCATATCAACAGCGTAGCTTCCTGAAACTGCTGAAGCGTTGAACCTCTTGACGAAAGTGTGGTAATGTGCTGTTGAAGCTTTACTTGAACTTTGTCCTGATGTCCTCTATTAATTTGCGTCAATATAACTATTCATTCTGAGTTGGTGATACTCTCTTTTCGGCATGCGAAAACTTTCTATGCAGGAATATGTATACCCATCTCATATTTTTAATGTGTTAATTTCACGTTTGTGAAACTCCAAGCGTTTCCTTCATCTTCTGTCAGTCATACGGGACTGATGCTGTAGTACGGTAATCATCATGGTGCGCAAGTAAGCTTTGAAAACAGTGTCTCTTCATAAGTAAATGTAGTCGGATCACGTTAACTGCACTATAGCACAAGTTACTCTCAATTGGTGGCATTCAAACTTTTTTACTAGACACCTCTGTGACCCCTGCGCACAACATCTATATTTGACGACAACTACATACCCTGTGTACTACATTCATAAAACAAGAGCACACATCAGCCCCACACATTACGTGGGTACTTGGTATTCAGAATTCTAAAGTATCACCTTATTCTTCGTGAAAAAGCATCTGAACACCGTGACGTTTTCACAGATTTCCGGTTCTTGAAAGCCAGATTGGCACAGGAAAGCATTTTGAGTAATTGTGATTGGTCTTGAAGTTTAGCACATAAAGTTTACTGTAAGGTTTCATGCGGGTTGTGGACCCAAGAGAGCCATGAAGGCGCGGCCATAGCTGGCCTGGAATGTCTTGCACAACTAGATGCGGGTTAGAGGCTTGATCACGACTACGTAGTCGTCTGGAGTGGCTTAGGGATAACAGGCCATTTCCGCTTTGTAAGTAGCCGCCTCTTGCGTCCCGCTGCGTGAGAAATGGGTGACTTCTGGCTGCCCACGCGATCACCTACTCGGGACTGACGCGACCCTGCGGTCGGCGCCGCACCTCAGCGTTCAATGCGGCTCCGCGGAAACTTGCCGAAACTGGGTTTCCAGATGCCGCTTGGGAAACTGTCGTCCATTGCATGTCTTTGGCGTTCTATCCCCAGCACCCATGCTCACGCCGGTAGCCAGTGGTGGAAACCCCGAGGCACTGTATGCCAATGCTGCCGTGATGTCTATAGCAGCGCCAACGGTAAAGTCAAGTGAGGCATTGCCCGAAAATGGGTATAAGCGCATCTACCGTAGACAAGCAAGTGCACAGAGGTCGCCCCACATTAGGCACATGTTGGTGAGAAGATTGATGTGGTCAGACAATGATTTCTGATGCTGTGGCCGAAAACTGGCGGAGCCCTTACGTTGTGCACCCGCGACCAGGCAATGCAACCGTGCATCTCCACGAAAACAAATGCGTCACCGGATGATGACCTGTACATGACGGAAAACGTGATGGTATGACTGTGCCTTGTTGAAACCTCGTAGTCTGTCATAAATTAGAACAGTAAAACTGTCCACGGGGTCAGCTGAGATATTGACTTAAAAAAAGAATGATACCATCCCTCCCTTATCCGTCCAATTATGAAACGGTTGATAGCCAGGAAGATGAAGCACGTGCGATGTGGGCTGTAAATAAGAGTTAACGTTGCTGCTCAAAACGTACTAAGAAAATAAATTAAGAAAGTCTTTATTTAAAATATTTTGTGACAATTTGTCCTTCAGGCGAAAAGCTGTTGTCAAGAGCTTGAAAGTGCCTTAAGCCCCTTCATGACAGCAAAATAGACAGCGTGCTACAAAATAAAGTGCAAGAGCGTGCATCAATTTCTAATAATTAAAACACACCAGATATCAGTGTGTGAAACAATGGTCATTTAACAGGTCATTTGGCAGATATTTATAGCTTTCATGTTCATTGCTGGCAAGTCCAGGGGATATGTTCAAGAAATATGTCTAGGGAGGGAATGTTTCCACATATCCCGTAGTTGTAGACACTAATGATGGTTATGCTTGATATTCTTGTAGTACTTAAGTTATCAGCTACATTTGCTTTTCAGTGTATTTCCCCGCATTGCTTACCAGATATAAAATACTAGCACGCTTTCATAGAAAAAAGTTCACCGATTCATATGCTAGGAGTCTCTAATACAGTCAAGCTACAGCTTCACAGTTTCTTCACAGTTTCAGAGATTCTTGATTTAATCTGCACCTGCTGTAGCACATCACTGCATTATAAAAAAAAATATAGGCTCACACAGAACAAAATATCTATGTTTCAGTGCAAAGACTTCGTGCGTTTATTCAGTTTCCATTGATGCAGCATTAAAGTACATCAAATAAAGAACACAAGAATAGCGAAATGGTAGAGAGCGTTCAATTATGTATTTACACAATGTCCCTCGCTTTGGTTCTATGTTTCTTTTTGATTTACAAATAAAAGAAGCATTCGCTCTTAGTGTAATGTAAGTCAGTAATTTCATATGTTTTGACTAATTTTCGAGAGTAAAACACAATTGTTGCGTTATATAGTTTTCATACCGGTAGGGACGCTGATGACTACGGAAGATCAGTAGGATCTACTGATCTTCCCCCAATGCATCATCTTTTGTCACCATCCTGACGGGAAGGATCCACCGACCAAGAGGGCAGTTTTTTCGTGTACATTAATTCTCATTGCTATGCCTTAAATAAAGACAATGATTATTTCCCTGACCATATTGCCTCATGAATTCAATTTGTTGTCTCCAACGAGTAAGACCCTTCAGAAAATAAGGTAAAAAGAAAATAAGGGGTCAGAAAATAAGGGGTCAATAAGGTAAAAGACACACTCGCTATTGTAATAAAATGGAGACAACTGGCCAATATTGCGGCCAATCACGCACGATTTGTTTTAATTGAATTGTTGAGGCAGCCATGGCGATGCTGTTCTATAGGCTAAGTGGCGCTTTCTGGACCGGAACCTGGAATTCTCAATAAGTGGGATTTGCCTAAAAAGCTTCCACCTTTCGCGAGTGATGGCTCCGTGGAACGCTTAAGTTGGCTCCAGAAAACTATTTGAGAACACCTAAGATGGCTTCGCAAAACTCTATTTCAGGACCGTCTATATATCTTTTTATATAATGCTATTTCATTTGTACGAAGGTCTCATTTCTGAAGTCTCGCCTTCAGAGAAAAAACTGTCAATATTGACGTTAAACGCGCAGAATATATTTCGCACTTGACTCCCGGAACATAAGCTTTCTTGAAAATTGACTGTTGATTTCCTTTTTCTGCTCATCTCAAAGTATCGAAGTATCTTTAAACTAGTCAAAATTGAATAATATTTCAGTTTTTTTGTCAGCATATTTATTTATTGTTTGCCCCTAAAGTACCTGGTTTTCAGGGACTGCACCATGTTTGAAAAATAATAACTTCTTGCTTCGTCTTGGTAGATATAGGTGTTTTTCATAAAAATCGCGTGATCTTCTGTACCCATTTTGTTGAGCGGCTGTTCTGAATGTAGTGACAGATCTACCTGAACTCACGACACCCAGTAGTACAGAGACACGACAAACGCACCAAGATTACTCCACTGCTACAGGGTAAACTAGATCTTTTTTTTTTCAAGTACCTACAGTGTAATTTTTTTTCCTTCCACTGTCAAGAAGTGCATTTCTTGTGCCCTCTAAACAGAGCTTCCGAGGAACTTATGCGTTCAACGGCATTGAAACAAAAAGTTGCTTGTTTTCAAGGCTGCTCACACGAAGTCAAGTTGATATATACACATTCTTTTGAGATTCAACCCCTAAATCATTCATGCGAAATATGATATTACACAAGCGTTTATTTATTGGACATGTTCTTGAACTTTGACAATGAAGATACCGAGAAGCTTTGTGACAGTATATTGCACCGCTTTCTTTTCGAGCGCATTTAGCGTTCTGTATAAGCATTTGGCCTGGGTTTTGACACGAACTATGCTCTCGGTGCTAATTTATCGCTGTTGTTGTTACACAAGGGGAGCCGAATGGTTGTCAGTGTGAGGCCGGTGCCATTGACTTGCGTGCAGAGAATTTTACCTTTTTCGTGAAATTTTCTGCCATCATTTAGAGCCAAAAAAAAAAGAGAATCTTCGTCATATTGCAGTGAATTTCAGAAATGTGTATATTCACCTACGATGGCTGATCATTAGCCGTCACAGTACACCTTCATCTGCCGAAATCGGTTTTAGCACGTGCACCATGGAAGCATAGTTGTTGAGATTTGCTTGTGATGTTATTGTGGAATGAATTATAGTTTATTGCTAGTGTTAGACTCGAAGCCCGCTATATGCAGCGTAATAACAGCACATGAATTGAGAAGGGCATGCTTTAGTTGTACAGGAGTAGAGGCGCCAGTCATGTTTTTAAGTCACAAGTACATCACGCACATGTAATTATAGCATGTGTGTGCGTATAGGGTGCGTAAATCACTACTATGGCGCAGGGAAACATGCTGGGAATTTGGTTGACGTATAAATGTAAAAATGCTTGAAATAGAGAGTCTTCATATCATAGAATGGAAATTTTTCCGCATAGTACGGAACACAATTGGCCGGCGCAGAAACTCTTCATATAATCTCGTAGAGTCATGGTTGATAGTTTTCAAACATCATACAGGTACAGTTTTGTTTGCGCACGATATATATTTGCAGGTGTATCTACCAAAGACAAACGGGATATTTGCAACTCCTCCGTCCCCTCCCAACCTTGGCTATGCCAGTTCTTACTTACCTGTCCGTTTGTTTTGTTCCTGCTCCTTCGTTTTTTAGCGCTGCACCAAAGGTGTATAACTGCTAGCCTTTTTGCGTATGACAATACGATATGTTGCAATCAATCTTTCTTGCCACCATCTTGTGAAACTACCTTTTAGAGTTTATGTAGCGTTGCTGGGTTGCGTTTGTTCTTTGGTAGCAATGGCGGACAGAATGTGGCAGATTCAACGTGTCATCGTGTATAATTATTATAAATTATAAATACCACGTTATAAATATGAGAGATGCCGTAGGTATGGGCAATAAAAAGTTCGACCACGTGGTGTTCTTCAACCTGCACTGAAATTGTATATTACAAGGGCCTCTATTATTTCGTCTCCATCAAAATGTTACCGCCGCTCACCATGCATACACAGCAATGGATCCACTGAATTATACGCTTTGCATGAGGTGACTAACTTTCATAATAGCATTAGCAAGCCTGAGTACACCTAAAACATCAGACAGTGCTCATCTGCGAGAAAATAGTAGCACAAAAAAGAAAAAAAACAAATGATAACACTTAAATTATAAGTATTTTATTTCTGTAAGGTCATCTGGAAGTTAAGGCTTCACTTCGTTTTCCCTATTCGTCATTTTTCTAATGTGTGTTTTCATCCCTTAAGGCTTGAAACACGCTTGATTGGTGGACCACCTAAATGTGAATAAATTATGTTTAACTAATGAGTCAAAGTTTTGTCATTTCATTACCACGAAAATTCAATGACATCATGTGAGATGCAGCAGCCCTCAGTAACGTGTGCTTTGAAGGTAGCGCAAATGACTTTTTAGCTATACGCTCACATATGCCCTTAATGTACTTATTGTGTATATTTAGATACTAAGAGAAGGTTTACGTTAATGACTGATAAAAATTTCCACGTATGTGTTTCATAGCCGCTTAATGTGAGCCAGGCCGGGTTAACCAACTTTGCTGCAAGTCTTCCGCACAATGAATTTTATACCCTAAATTGATGAAACCTATCTAAGTGTTAGCAAGGCGTACACTGCCATATAACTTGGAAAAAATGTGTTTTGTTCTTTACCTGGACGTCCAGGAGGTCCCCCTAAAAGATAATAGCACAGGTATCGTTATGAGCAATAATTTCATTGAACAGTTCAAAGCGTACGGCAGGCATGTTATGCAAGCAATAAAGACGACAAATGGTACATGGAATAACCAACAAATGAAAACGCAGAAGACATAGGTGTCTGAAGTTGTAGAATTTTTTTCATGTATTTTGCCCCTTGAAATTTCTTTCGTACATCATAGCGACAGTGTTTGAGCAAGCAATGGTGACACCTATATATGCTTACATTGAATAACGCAGAAAAAAAGCTCACCATCTAGGTGATTAGGTGCGTGTTTTTATAAAAAATAATGACCTTCAATAAGAAAGCGAACAGTTATGGGCGTGTCCATACGGCAGTGCGAATTAGAGTCGTTTGGTTGCCAAGGTAAGACTACCTAATTCATTGTGGGTCATACTAAAAACGAAAATAATTTTTTTGTTGAAAGTCACACTTCTGCGTCGTAAGCTTTCTTTTACTCTGTGCCCCGTGGACTTTTGCTGCACTATTACAAATAGAAAATTTCATAACAATAAAACCCCATAACTAACCTACCGAAACGCAAGATATCCATTGCTGCAAAAGCTAGACCAACCTATACAATCCAGGTTTCTATGCTTCAAATGGTGCGCCATTCATAGTACATCTCTGCATACTTTTTTATTACGGTGATGACCATCTCTTCAAATTTTCCGCAACCAATATTTCTTTACTTAACATGTTCTATCTTTCCGGATCCCAAAAGTCACTATTTTGACGACATTGTGTACTTTTTATCATTGTTTAACTTTGGTTAAGCAGTTCGAATAAGGCACTGTAACTTTTCTGGCCGATGAGGGGTCTCAGAAAGTGCTGTCTCAGCTAACTCACATCTTGGTAGATGCTAGTAAACTAATAGCTTTTCTTCAAGAGGTTATGGCTGTACATCCAGCATTCGGTCACCACTTTTACACAATGATGGACAATGCAGGTTGATGTCAACAGTGTTATTTTCGAGATTTCAATCATTTCAGAACCCTAGAAAAAATCTATTTTCATGGAAAAGTTATTTAAACACTCGTGTAAATAACAGTTTAGTACAATAAAGGAATATTTCAGAAGCAGTATTTTGTTATTTTCTTGTGTGAATTTCATGGTGACGGAGAGTGAGGTCACCGCTATGTGATAGGATTTTAAGATTTAGCAGACACATTACCCTCAGCTTAATAGGCTCCGCTGCTGTAAGATGCATAGAAAAGAAAGAATGACTCGAAGCCGACCAGAAAGCTCGGTACAAAAGTTCATGGTCTGTCAAGCACTTTTTTCTGTTGACGTTTGAATGTACTAACTATATAGTTAAGAGCAGGTTTTAATGAAGTGGAAGGGAAATAGTTGCTCCGAAAACAACAATACCAAACCAGCGGCAGTCACACGCACTAACTAGATGACGTTTCGGCGATGTCAGTCTAAAAAGAGTTGACCTGGTTATTGTCGCTAGGCGTCCATGCTCGGTAATATTCTATGCAGGTCTACCTTTCTTAAAATTACGTCACGTAATATCTATGGTGACTAGCGTCTCTGATTTCCCGCTTTAGGAGTTACAGTCACGACTGCTTTCAGATGCAGGTACTAGACTGCACTAAGATATCTATCACCATGGCGAACGATGTCTCGTATGAAAAAGTGTATTGGCCTGTTCGAATACCTTGGAATGAGAGTACCTTTCCTAAAGCTTGATCATTATATTAGGCATATCTTGAATTCGGACGCTGATAACTTTCAGGCTTATTCCATGGGACGCATTTTCCCTGGTATTTTTTTACCAAACCTGGTATACCAAACGGTTCCTCGAGACATACTACTTTTGACTCCGATCGAGAATGTGTATTCCCACAGGCGTGCGTGGCAGAGAAAGGGTAGGCGTTACGTCTACCTCATGCATTGACTTAATGGGCAGGGGATAGGACTCTGTGGGAAAGCTTCATCCCCTCTGAAGGGGAACTCTGTGCAAGCGTGTGTGCCCTTGCGGAACCTAATAGCTCAAGTTAATGCCTAATATTGAGTTTTAAATGAGCCTAAATATCGCTTGTCGTCTATCAAAGATTTGACGTGAATTACCACTACCTCAGGAAGCGTTTCCGTATACTTCATCGCACTGGAGTAAGTTTCATTTAACATATTTATAAAAGTCCCAATGTTGAGGCAGCTATAAAAACCTTTTCATCTCGAAACATGACGCGTTGAAGAAAAATGATTCATTTTATTATGGTTCTTGTGCCGCTGTGATTAGAGCAATATCTGTGCAATACGTACTGGGTTTCCGAGGAGGCATTGGCCCTCGTGAGGACATTGGCCCTTTGGGCAGTGGACGAGGCACTAAAAATAAAACAATGGGCATTCGGGCTTCCATCACGGAGCAAAACATGGCAGTATGACCTAAAAGTACATTGATTATTCTGATAGTTTCAACATCTAAGTGACATTGAAATGGAAAGCAGAGTTTTGGTGTCCATATAAGGCAAATTGTACATAAGTTTACCTGAATAAATTATGCTAGAAATATATCGTGTTCTGTATTTATCACGTGCTCATTCAAACAGCAATAGAGTTTCATTACCACTAAAAAGACTATTGTTGGCATATCAGCGTGATCCTGAGATTTTACAAGTATCTTTTTCTGTAGTTTTTTAACCTGCGTTAATCCAATGCGTTTTACTCAACTTTTCATGAAATGTTCCTGCCTTTGTCCTAATAGAAGACAATATATTGCCAGTAGAAAAGATATACACAATGTTTTATTAACTGTGCCCTGAAACCACCCAAATAAATGAAGCATAATGTCTGTTTCCCGTGGTCAAAATAATGTAAATGCTGCAGTTACGGAAATGTGTTAATTAGGGCACCTTAATTCTCTTTATTAGTAGCAGTGGCCGGTCAAAATTTCCGGAGCCCTCCACTACGGCGTCTCTCATAATCATATAGTGGTTTTGGGACGTTAAACCCCGCATATAAATCAATCAGTAGCAGTGCCCACGGATGAATTGATATAAAAAATCACTGTAATTCACACCAAAAAGCCATTGATGCGTTGAAATCTTAAACGATTGTCCTCGCCTAAATATTTTGAGCAGAAAGCAGAATCAAATTCACAGGTGAAAGCAAAACCTAAGCCCTGAAAAGCACGAGCAGTAGATGACCGGAATGACGTCACTCGCGCCTACGACATTTACTTTTGTGATCAGCATTTCTTAGCGGTACTGTGCAACACGTGCTCTCGTTGCAAACAATACCTGTAAAAAATGGAGGGAAGTCGATCAATGGAGCGTACAAAGACGCCCGCTCATTCTAGACGTATCGAAAGAATGTGGCAGTTGCGTTCTACCGAGTCTCGGCTCGGATACACAGGTGAAATGAATCAAATTCAATAAACTCTTACTGATTTCTAGCACATGATTTGGGCAACAATAAAAACAGGAACAGGTTATTTCAAGGAAGGGCTGCAGTGTTTTCTTTTTGCATGATTGTCTGTCTCCGCTAGTTACCTTGTTATCACAATAAAATTTTTCATTACTGTCATAACTAATCCTACATATAATAATAATATGTCCACCACCACGGGAGAAAAGTAAAACGAAGAGAACCTGCAGATTTGTATGTCTTCAAAAGTGAGAATTTTCGCATGTTTTTTTTTTGTAGTATCGGTATATGTAATCATGGTCGGAAAAGTTTACGAATTATGAGAGCGTCTGGTTAGGGGCCTCTTGACGACGTATCAGATATGTCAGCCACGATCCACAGCAGCGCTAAGCCCGGAACGCATCCAATTCTTCATCTACGGCGTCGCTATTTTCCTATTGGGAAAGAACATTTTCAACATTTAGCTTTTTAACGCGGCACACTTCTCGGCACTGGAAGCTGTGTGCTTCTGCCTCTATAGCAGTCTCGACGTAGCCGCTACTAGGTGCAGTTTTTAAAGACTGAAATCTACATACCGGCACAAGCGTGCCGTTGTAATAAGTGACGGTAGCACTAGCTAGAAACATCGAAAAAAGAATTCACACTCGAGAAAAGACAGCGCACTGTTTTGGCTCGAATGTGCATTCTTTTTCCTGCGTACTTAGCCTACCCTACGCATAAATTCTCCTAATATCATAGCCATAAGCCCTGACCGGCAGCCTCAATGCCGTCGTAGTTTCGTTTTGCTTTAGAAGCAGAAGTCGGAAACTCACGCAACAGGGTGAACAAGAATGTAACAATGCTGTCGCGAAGCTTTCCAGCGATATACCTCATTTGGCAGCCGCCTCTTCTTGCCTCCTTCAGCAGGTTCCACCTCAAATACTTAACGACAAAATAGACTGCATCTGTTCCCATTTCATTTCAGCATCCTTATGTTAAGAATGTCAGCTGCCCCGCCGTTTATTATTTGTCTAGTTCGAACACGTGTGTCACGGCAGCAGCTTTTCTCCGGCAGTAACACTCCCCAGGTTTTTGGTTTTATTTTTGTTTTTCTTCACTAGCAAGCATTCACTCTCGCCAAAACGTCACACGATTGAAAATCTTGAAAGAAAAACTTTCTGAATTTCATAGAAATATGATAACTCACGTTCTCGCTGCAAGAACTTTAGGGTAGCCACGCGCACGTTGTCCAAAGAGTAAGGAAAGAGCACAGCTGGCGACTTTCTATTTCATGGCAGCCACTTTAAACTTACGTCACTCCTCTATTCGCCTAAGATAAAGTATGCCATACCGTCATACCTTCTCACTCTCATATACCACGCCCGCTCATAGCCTTGTTTTGATGCAATCAGGTTTAACCAGCAACGACTGTCACCCAGAAAAACTCGGCGCATACCGCACCAAGTTGTTCTGCAAGGATAGCTAGTGTTTTTATACTGCTAGGATTACGCGCAACACGGGAATAGTGAATTGAAAAACTTACACGAGTACAAGAGAGTAACGCTGGAAGTTTTGCTAGCTTATGTCTCAAAGAATACGCACTCCACCATAACCTACATAACTCAGAACCGATGACAGTGTCTCCTACTATAAGTGCACAGCCTGTATAACTTGTACTGCCCCGCTGCGGTGGTCTAGTGGCTAAGGTACTCGGCTGCTGACCCGCAAGTCTTGGGTTCGAATCCCGGCTGTGGCGGCTGCATTTCCGATAGAGGCGGAAATGTTGTAGGCCCGTGTGCTCAGATTTGGTTGCATGTTAAAGAACCCCAGGTGGTTAAAATTTTCGGAGCCCTTCACTACGGCGTCTCTCATAATCATATGGTGGTTGTGGGACGTTAAACCCCACATATCAATCAAATCATGTATAGCTTGTACTCTACTTTTCATTTTGAAATCACACTTTGCCCAAAGAAAAAACTTGGTATTGGGGAGGCCAACTGAACATCTGCCTTGATGAACGCTACGACCACGTGTCAGGGTCGTTGGTGCTTACCCTCGCTTTGTTTTCCATATCTTCGCTATACAATATTGTAAGTCGCTAAGCTATGCCTTATTCTATAAACGTGACAGCAGTAAAAAACAAAAAAGAACTCGTTTCGCAGAAACACCGCAGCCGATGGTGTCGACGTTCGCGGCGTCTCCGTCCTTAGTTGTGCGTAAAAAAACCAGCACTGGTAGTGAGTTAAACTTTAGCTAGAGGCAACAGAGATAGCAGCTGGAGAGGTCTTTGTAGTTTGCCCTTCCCAGCTACACAGCCGCCTCGGAGAACCGAAGGTGCACTAGCGATAGGAAAGCAACTCGCTGTGTGTGGGAGCGCGTATGTGTGTGTTTGCGGATGCTGCTGTTGCGTTCAATCGGTAAATGTAAAGCTTAAAGATGCTTGATGATCCCCTGCTCCATATATCATACTCACCTTCACACAATTTCCTCATGCTTTGCTGAATTATTTCGTGCACCTATATGCTGTTTTGTCTACCCTTCATTTTTCTCACCCTGTCATCTTGCTTTGCCAACAACTTGGTGTTTTTTTTTCTTTCTGTTTGACAAGGCGTTTACTCTACCTACATCCCGTACCAGTTGACTTCCCAGCCGTACATGCTTTCTCTTTTTAGTAAAGAAAAGACACTACGCTGACTGTAGGCAACTCTAACGGCAAAATGCCTCGACACGTGTGCAAATACATTCAACGAGTCCTGTGTCTTACCTAATATAGAGGTACCGGATTGAAGTGGTCCTCTAACGACTAGCGCATACCGAAAGGCAATGAGATTACTATGTAATCGAATGAATGACTGATCACGCACTCTTCTAACATTCTATGAATATAGGGTTCAAAGACTATCTAAGTGTTTCCCACTCGTTCAGGCGCGTTTTGCGCACGGCAACAGGCACACGTACAATGCGGCAGGAACGTCCAAATAGAATAACTGAAGAACGAGGGGAATAAACAGGGCGTCCGAATTATCACGGAGCGCAATTTAAAAAAAAAAGAGGAATGGTGTTACGTACATCAAAGCTTGTGCATAATGTTCCAAATGTTTGATGATTGATATGTTGGGTTTAACATCCCAAAACCACTATATGATTATGAGAGACGCCGTAGTGGAGGGCTCCGGAAATTTAGACCACCTGGGGTTCTTAATGTTCCAAATGTACTGTAGTGGGTGGTACTCATTTTGTGGTAATGAGAAACATTGATTAGACATACTCACATTTTAACTCAAAAAGCACTCGCCTAATTATCAAAATGTCAATGAGTGCGCATGTTGAAAGGACATTTGTCTGAGCTACTTTCAGCAACATACTAATTGCGTGTTCATTTTTTCTGTAATAAAGAGGGCTCACCTAATACAAAACTTTACACGTGACTAGACCATTGTGCGCAACAAAAATACGTGCCCTCAAACAAGCTTACTTTAAGATAGTTAGCAGCAATGAAGGAAATGTAAAAAGAAAATTGACAGACCCCACGTCCAGCGGTAATCGAAGATATGCGAAGCACAAATGAGGAAGCTTGATAAATCACTTCAAAATCAGCACAACGTTATGAGGCGGGCCTAAAGTATAACGTACATGTCATGATTATCATGTTTGGAGCTGTCATTTACCTTCGCCGTCCGTTCGCGTTCCGTAATACTGTATGCGGTATATGTGAAGCTGGCGAAAGGGCCATGAGCGCATCATGAGCGCGGCATGTAATCCTTGTTTTACATGACAAGCATCTCTTGATTATCATGTTTGCACCAGTCATATATCTTCGTCATCCATTCACGTCCCGTAATAATAAAGTTGTCATATGTGAAGCCAGCAAAATGAAGGCCGGCGCACGATGAGCGTGGCATGTAGTCATTATTTACGTGACGGGCATATCATAACTTCCACAGTATGGTCTGTCGGTTATGTTCGCTGTGCAGTCATGTCATACTATACCTGTTTTGCAGTTCGTCATATCATCGGAACCACCACAAGAGCAGAGAAGCTATAAAATATAAGTCATGATAGTTACGACATAACTTATGATTTTCATGTTACGACTTGTTAATTATGTTCTTCATACAGTCAAGTTATGGCATATCATTTTTGGTGTATATACCATTATAGAAACGACCAGGAGAGCTAAAAGTCATAGCCGGCTAGATAGATAGATAGATAGATAGATAGATAGATAGATAGATAGATAGATAGATAGATAGATAGATAGATAGATAGATAGATACGCAAAATGTCACCGAAGTTTGCTGAAAAAAGCTTTCCATAAAAAAATAGGAATCGAGCTATCTGCCACATCTCGTCCGACGAAACGCGCTGCCTTGTTCTTACAGTCAAGCTGTAATCGCTATAATCACAACAGTGACACGGCCGTGAATAGTTGACCATGAGACATCAATTATGATAGCGAGTACAATAAAGTGGCAGGAATACCGGCAGAACTTCGACACAAGTTGTTGGCATCCGACCTGTACCCTTGACTACGTTCGCAATTCAGTTTCTGGCAACGAAAAAAAAAAGGCAAAACGGTTGCTTCCAGTAAAAAGATTTGAGGGCGCTGCTTTCTTTTGCAGTTGTGAGCACACTCACGTATTACTTTTCCTTTTCATTTTGTGGGCTTTCTTTATTCACAGCAAAAAATGAGCTCGCAACTACTGCGTTTTTAAATGTAACGCATACAGGTGTCATTTCAACAGGTGCGCCTCAATCTTGTTGATATTTGATAATTGGGCAAGTACTCTTCGAGTTACAAAGATGATTACGATAATTAGTTAAGAGTCATACCGAAAAAATTAGTAGTGGCTACTTCAATATACTGGGAAATGTATGCACAAGCTTGGCCTCGCTTAACACCGTTCATATTTTTTTGTCTTACTGCTTGGTACATCCTGTATATCAAATAGCAATAACAAGAAATATGGAAATATGCAATTCTTTTATGAATTTGCAACAGACACTTCTGCAAAAAATTGAGCCCCTCGTTATTCGATCTATATAAGAAACTGTCAAATGATTTCAAGTGTCTCACCTATGGCGCTTGTCGCAAGGGCAGGAAATACTGAAAAATACAGGAGCAATGTACTGATAATATCTTTAAGAATACTTTAGTGCTTGGTATTGATTGTGAAACTGTCATCTTCAGATCTTATTTACTGCTGTATAGTATTTTCATATATAACCTACTTGGCCTGTTATATCTTACATGCATGTTTTGTTGCTGAACAGACAGACTTCAATGACAGCACTCGGTACAAAAGTAAACACATTTGAACAAGAGACTGAGTTACACGCTATCTTTTATAGTCACAACTGGCATGTTACCACCACCAACTAATAGGAATTGTTTCTCCTAAAGTTATACTGCGTCCTCAAGAATGGCAGCTCGTAAGAGGCACCTGGCAACGCAAACGCGGTAGCACAATCAATTCTTTACAGGTTGTTTTTATTGCTGCTGTTTCTGTTCACAATCAAAGGATCCACCTAAGAATAGTATTGGGAAGTTTTTGCCGGAGCATGTCTTGCATTTTCGTTTCTGTTGTGAGTTCTGCGCCCAAAAGTTTCAAGTGAAGAATTTCGACTAGCCGTACCCACACCATACTCAATTTATCATTGGCGCATCAAGTACTGAACACATTACTCCTTACTGACACAACTGCTAAACATCACCAACACGCAATTATTTGCGTACGGATATAGATTCCACCTCTACTTTCTTTTTCATTCAGGTCGTCTATGTGTCTCCGATCGTATTGCTAGACGACCCTGGATTATGCCTGAAAGTATTAAACCTCACGTAGGTTATTTATACTCAGTATTTACCCACGCACAGTGCGATGATTTATGCTGTTTTGTGAATTTGTGTTGGCATTCTGCATCAAGTTAGGATTATTGATATATGGTGAAAAATCAGGAGCACAGATTACTTGCATAGGCACGTTCGAACGTAATCAGGAGAACACAAAGCGTCAGCCAGGGTACGACGCGTCGATGAAAGCCTTTCATGCTGATTATTTATCTGAAAAAAAAACCATCATTTGAATCCATCCTCAAGCTTATTAGCCTGTTTCCGTTACCAAAAAATACGCGGTAGAAATGTAAAAACGTCCGCTTGGCTCCCAGTATTCATTAGTAGTAACGATCGCCTCCTATCGGCCGACTTTAACATCCCGCTTCCTGCTTGCACTCACGCCTCAAAACTTTGGCGCAGCCAGATTGAAGTTAAGACGTGCGTTAGGTTTTTCTCTATAGTCGTTTACAGCCTAAACGTAAGTGTAGGCACCACGCACAGTGGTCATCCTCCCATACTGGCCATGTTTTTTTTTTTTTGTCAGATAGAAGTAGTTTTCGGTGATTCAGAGCAAGATGTATTCTACGATGGGGGAGTAATACGCGAAAAGAAATATTTCGTTTTTGTCACAAAAGCGACGTTTAGCGGCCACGCTTTGCGGTCGTTGTTCATCCGTCTCCCAGCCCTCCGAATGCTGGTGTCGTAAAGCGTTGATGCGAAAATTTCCGCCTACTTCTTGTTTTGGGAGAGTCATTAAACAACGTTGTGTTGGCAACTACCACTCGTAAGAAGCAATTCGCTACGAATAGATTTTGTGACCACAATGCGTTAGAATGTAGAGTGAATATATATAAAGCAATGGCACGACTCCCTAATAAGTAGCACACTGCAGTAATGTTAGTTGTCCGCATTTTCGCGATAGCACACTGCAGTATGTTAAACGTCTAATGTTAAGAAATATGGTGGAATACTCGCGCAACTATACTGCACAGCTCACCTAATACGCGCCTGCAACTCACTCTGTTTTTCCTTGTTAAATTCCGCGTACATAATAACTTTTATCTATTCAGTTCTTGAAACCTCCTAGAAGTGCTAGATGCTGTTTTTTGTGGTATTTTTTTTTGCAGCAACGCAATTGTGTATCCAGTGTGAATGACATTTATATATTATATAGTCCCTTCTTTTTTTCTTTGTTGTTGACGAAAATTGTGTAATTTCATTTCACAATGTCAAAGTTTTGCTTTATAAACTTCGCTAAAAAGCCCCTGCCAAGCAAAAAGAAGCCGCAGCTCAGCCATGCAGGTTTTGACAGATTTTACTGCGCTTACCCTGACTCTATTACTGTAAAAGGCAAAAGTAAATTGTTGGACTTCATTTATTTGAATACAAGATTGTTGATTTCTCTAGCACAGTTGTGTAGTGGTTAGCGGGCTCAGTTGCTTACACGAAGGTGGCGAATTCGATCACAGCTACGTAGGTAACATTTTAGTGAAGGCGAAATGCTTTGCGTTATCAGTGCACATTAAAAAACACAAGATAGCCAGAAATGGTTAAGCCTGACCCTAAGACACCCTAATATTCATATTCTGGTTGTGGGACACACAACCCAAACGAAGATTTTTGTTACCTCAGATTTGGGTGCACGTTAAACAACCCCAGGTGGTCAAAATTTCCAGAGCCCTCCACCACGGCGTCTCTCATAATCAAATGGTCGTTTTGGGACGTTAAACCCCACATATCTATCCATCAGATATTCTTATTAGCTTCATAATCTTGGTATCTGGTTTCGTCTAGGCATGACCTTCATGAGCATACGTTTGTGCGATTTCTATCTGGCAGCGACAGCGTTTAAATCAGTCATATGCTGCTGTTCTGTTTAATTGAATATAATAAACTCAACGCTCACAAATTTCTTTATAAATAAACGAAAAATACTTCACTTGGAGTCACGCCTTCAATAACCGCTGGCGAGGTTCAGTCAATCGCTCTGCAGTCTGTAGAAGCGATACAGCTGCCGCTTTATTGGGACCGGCGTAATGCTGAAGGAAGAGTGGCTTGATACATACACATATATATAGTAACTCTTGTGTGTAAAATATTGCGGTACTACGAATAATGCGCATGAGGTGCAGTTTTTCATAACATTATCTATTCTTTACCCGAACATCTATTGCATTTCTATGCCCCGGGACAATGAGTCACCTAGTAGGCTTGTTCCATAGCAACGTCGATCTCAGCGAAGATGTTATGGCGACTAATTCATCGGTTATTCAAATACCACCTATTTCCGGGTTTATCATGAGAATTGCAACGGGAAGCCAGTCACTGATCATTCCTAAATTAGGCTTCAAGCGCACCGTAATCAATTATAGCAGCTATAAAACGACGAAATACGGCTACATCGCCCCACCTCATTTTCTTGATTGCTGGATTTTATTTTACACTTTTGATATCTTTTGGGGCAAAGCATGAGCATCTCATTTGTATTGATTCTACAGGATGTGGTGCAGCTAACTGGTAAATACTAGAACATCATGATCAAATATTGATCAAAGAAACAATTAATTAGGCACATCTATCCAGTAAACTAGGAAAAAAGACGCTTCCATGTGCACAGTGTTTGGCCTTTGCGTATGGGCAATTCTTCGGAGTGTTAGCCAGTGTGATCCGGAGCAACGGCAAACATTTACAATGCTTTTTCTTGCCACAAACTTTGCTTTGCACTTGTTCTGTACACAAGATAGTAGTCAGCCAATAAAACATTGTTTGAAAACGTTCTACAAGAAAAGGTGAACTTTTTCTTGGTGGGATCATTCGTTTCTTAGACAGAATCAGGTGAACAAGTGAATCCAACAAGTAATTACATTACACCAAACAAGGGGAAAATGAATTATTTTTTCAAGAGTAGCATTGCATATTGACGCAAACAGAAATTGCGAAATGAAAACGTAGAGTAAGACTTTTTTCATTGGTGGATCAATTTCTGTCCTTGAACCGACTGATGGTTTTTACTCTCATCATCAACGTTGTCTAATATTGCGTTGACGGAAAAGGCACGCTAAGTGTGACTACAACACAGTATTGCAATAAGAGGTGGGCGATATCTTAAAGAAGTGTGAGATAATTGGAGAGAAAAGAAGCAAAGCAAAGGCGGGAAGTTTAATGCGGTTCGCTATTCCACACAGTGGAAGAAAAAGTGCGAAAAAAAATTAGGGAAGAGAAGAAAGAAGGAGATTTAAGCTAATACGCTGGCATGCAGAGCACAATGTACTACGATGCCTACTAAGTCCTATAACTGATAGGTACGTCGAATAGGTACTCAAAGTTTGAAGCATCCTCTCTGATGCCGGAAACTGTAAATTATCACAGTGTATGGGTTTACTTCGGCCGTTTTAGTGCACTGCAGTCGATGATGTGAACGAAGGCTTTCAAGGACTATGTCCAACGTATCTAGAACGTGCAGTGTGCTTTGAGCTGATGGCGCTGCAAATCTAGAGAAGAGTGTGCGGAATGCGCTAATGAATGAGTTCAGCACAACCGCAATGACTTCAGCACAACGATGATATGTAGGTATCCGTCACAAAGATTCTTTGTAGATCTTATTTCGTGTCCTTGCGGATACACAGTGGGGGTGAAGATGGTCACACGGTATTCAGCGCCTTGATCCCCTCTGCATCTTTTACTGCAAAAGAAACTATATCGACGCTCTTTGCTGATTTTTCCTGTCTCCATCATGACCCGAATGTATAATGAAACAGTGACACGTTGCTCCTAACGCACTGCATTAACCAACCACGCGATGCTGCTCATACTTCTCTTCGCACTTCGGCAAGCTTTATATGTAAACAATTTACCACCGACTTACTGTCAATGCACTCAAAAGAAACATTCTTAAACAAAGCATGTACTTTGTTTAGACAAGCCACACACAGTTTCCCTAAACACAGCCATGTGCAATGGCTTGAAAAATGTAGGGTTGGGTTCACTGAAGCACATACAGTTGGACGAAAGGGTACAATCCGAAACCTGTCTGCCTTTACTTTCGCTACGAAGCAACAGAAAAAAATTGCTAGGATCAAGTTCAGGACTTTTCAGGAAGTTGCTTGTCTTGTAGTATTTGGTTCTCATCGAAATGAACACTGCTCCTATCACTTTACACGCACAAACTCAACTCACTACACCATGGTGAAGCTTGCGCCATTAATACATTACGCGACTTCACGGTGGCAACAGTGTACATCTCACCAGGCACCTTGCTGACAGATGTTATAAACTTCTTTCTGCACAGCTTCGGCGCCATGTGCCTACAGTGTTTCCCTGTCATAGTCACTAGGTGCTTCAATGTTACGGTACTTTTAGGTGACAATCAGTGGCTTGGCGCTTTCTTTTTTTTTTGAATGACAAAGTTCTACTTTACCTCCTATCGGACGTCACGCAGTCAACTATTCGAAATGACACCTGTTTAGATATTGTGGTTACTGTATTACAGTCAATCCAAGCACAAATGAGCGTATTTACTACTTTTTTGTGCGGTTCGTAAATCTTCTAGCCTCACAGCGTAAACAGCCCGGTGTATTGCTATCCCATTTATTGCTTCGGTATTGTGCCTAAACTGTGACTTTCTGGCTTTCCGAATGTAAAGTGTTGGTTAGTGGGGTGGTAGGGTGGTGTTGCGGAGGCACTGGTGGTGAATGATGGACAAGAGAAGTCTGACATTCTGCTGGATTATGACATCTTGGTGATTATTCAGATCGGGCAGTGGTATTTCAATACTTTCATCGGAGCCAAGAACATTTTTTTCGCTTTCTGACAACATCAGCAGTTATTTTTTTTCGTCTCGAGCCATCACCTGGTGTCTCTATTATTACATTGCGTTTCTTCACTGCCGGATAGCCTTTTCATAAAGCTTCATGAAATCCGTGGCAGTTCGCGCAATTCAGGGTATTTGCACGACGTAATTCTGCACCATGGCGCTTTGAACATCGGGGGCTTACTCCCCGTTCCTGCCAACTCTGCTAACCTGACCTATTATCTGACAATTGAGGTATTGCAGGATTATTGGTGTGAATGGACGAACCACGTATTGAAAGTCTGCTGCCTTCGCCGGGGATGGCAGAGCGTCGGCTTGAACATAATTCATGCGACGTGACTTACCGAAGCGTGATAGTTGAAAGATCTTCATGTCATTCTTCGCTTCTTTAATCAGCATCGGAAAATCGGCACAAGGTATGTTAATGTGGACGTCGTATATCACACTAACCACCATGTCCTTTCTCAGTAGATTATCAGCTTTTATTTTAATTTTGTCTGAGTCTTCGATGAAGGTTAGACACAGGAGTGTTAGCTCGTGTATCGCGTCAACCTCCAAGATATTCTTGCGGGGGTTGACTTGTGTATCCTGGATTTGGTTTGGCATCGAAGGCTCGACTTGTTTTAAGATTGTCTACTGGTTAGGGTCCTCAGGCTGTCCGATGGCGCGAATGGCACAAATATGGCGGGAAAGTTATTGTAAGTCTCATTCTGCCTGACACTGTATTCAGTTGAAGGTCGTGAATCAGCCAGCGATGTTTGTTTTTGGTTCACAACTCTCCACTGGGGTGGTGTCATCACTGGAATAACAATTGCTCGACAAATACAGGTGGGTGAAAGCACTGCCGGTAAGGCTCAGTTCACTGTTACGCTTCTTCTAGGTGGCTGTCTTCAACTCTGGCGTGCCTGGAGGGCCTGCAGGTCAGTCCACATCTAGCGTGGTTAAACAAAATGCAGATAGGTAGGCGGGAAGCGAGAAGAATATGAGAGCACCTGTCACTCAGTCAACAGAGCACTGCGCCTGGTAAAGCACTGTACTTATCACGGCTCAAGGTCGCGCTAGAGTGATGGTCATATCAATGGCACAAAGCTGACTACTTAGAAAATACCCATACTGAATGGCTTAACATATTACCACAAACACAGGTAAGAAATCAACATACCACTGTGGTGTCTTAACATGGCTTATCAGAATGAAGGACGAACTGAGTAGATAAGATTTATGGTCATAACCTAAATACTCTTAGACTCATTGACAAAGTACGGTCTACGAGATGTGTATACGAATAAAATAAGCTCTAGAAATACGGAAGAGAGTGGTTGATGATCTGATTGACACCAACTACTTCGCAAGAACGCGTTTTGTATGCTCAGCACCAGTTTCTCTTCCATGCGCTCGAAAGAATGGCCATAGAATTTCATGATTCATGAATCAGTGTAAGTTTAAATATTATTGTCATGATATTCATAGAGAAACACAAAGTTACTTGTAGCTAATTTCCGAGTATCCCATTTCGTTCTAGCTTTGTTAAGAAGAATGGGCCACGTAGATTGTAAGGATGTAATAGCATTTGTACTCGATTGATGAACCATATTGTTCTTAGAGCCCTTAAAGAAGCCAGTTCATAATGCTGCCATTGTCTACTAGTCTTTTATTGGAGGCCGTGTGAGAGAAAATACTATCTAAAGAAATTAAAGTGGTCAGGCTGTTTAGATAAGGCCGTGGTATAATGCGTCACTACGACGTGAAGAAATATCAACCAATCTGAACGGCTGATTACAAGCTAAATATTTCAATTCCAGTGACTACAATTCGCAATAAGTAGATTGTCGATCAGCAACTCATTCGTAATCAAAATGGGTGTTGCTTGTGGTGAAGCCACATTTATTCAACTGCAACGCATGTTTTGAGTCTACTCAAATTATAGAGTAAACTTCTTACGCAGAGAAAGTTAAAGATGTGCGTGAACAAATAAATAAAGAAGCGATCGTACTATTAGCCCGATTGGCATAGCGCGCAACCTTTTTAGTGCGCAGGAACTAGGTAAATAATTTAGTTTTGCCCATAAATTGACACTTGGCTATTGCACCGAATTTGTTTTATCAAGTTCATGATTATATTCGATGTAGCATGAAGTAATATTTCAATAGTAAGGTACTCGGGTCATTGATTACTTCTGAATAAACGTGCGAGTGGACATTTCTCAACTCTTTGTTCTATGTTAGTGATTCAGGCGTCAAATGGTAGAGAGGAGTTTCTCACACTAAAAAGATTTACTTGGGCTTGAAGTGTTTAAAAGTATTTTTACAGGCTGCAGTTTGCAACAAAGTCAGAGCGTTTACAATATTTCTAAATGATCCTATTAGCTGAAGGTTAGTGTTGCTGCTGAAATAAGAGCGCGTGTTTAAATCTTTAATTCACCCATCGCAATATAACAGTTGTTGGTAATGTTTTGAATGAAATAACCGCTTTTTTCTTCAAATATAATGTCAAGAAAATCAAGCTGTATTTATTATAATTGCTGGTTACCAACCTCAGCGCCATGAGACTCCTAGCGACGAGATCAACAGACTTTGATGTTTCGCTCTATCAGCCCCACCTTAAAGCATTATTGATTTACCTAGCTGCAACTGACCTCTATCTGTATGCATATTTCTGTATGCCGTTTGGCAAACTTTCGAATTAAAAATGCATTTTAAGGCTATAGCTTGCTGAATAGGAAATCAAACATCTACTAAAGCTACACTTTGCCGGTACTGTTCTGTTAAATTGGAAAATAGTGTCCAGCCACATGCACACTTTCAATGCTACACACTGAACAATTGAGCACATTGACGGGCATGGAGTAAGGAATATATAGATGAACTAGAGGATGTGCTAAGTTTTGCTCGTGTGTGTTTGGCAGATTTGAGTTTCTACTTATTCATTATCAAGCTTAGCGCATACTGATCTTTCGAAAGTGGCAGAGTGTTGTGGATTTTGATTCGAATCCAAGTAACACGCCGTAAACACGTCGTCAGTTATCTTCATACCTCTTTACTTGTCGGACAAAAGACTGCGCAAGTATCAGCCTTCAGGTGAGTGGGGAAAAACTGCGTTGCATTTCCTACTTCGTTTATAGATCTTACAGTGAAAGTGATTACAGTCAAGAATTGCGTGGGGCATTTTCAACTCCCACGTTTGTGCTTATTCACTGCATGTGAAAAAAGGTGTGTTCTGGAACAGTGGGTAAATGTTTTTTCTCGAATGACATTCTTGAATGCTATTGCGCTAACAGAAGAAAAAGTATCTGTTCTTGCTCATTGACTGTTGCGACTGCTAGTTGTATCGAAATAACTTACCCCATTGTTAACACCTGAATTTCCTTTTGTTGCCTCCTTCTGCACTGTAGTACCAGTGTAAATTTTGTTGCTGTTAAACGGTCCTTTTCACAATACCTATTTAGTGGAAACTGCCTTGATACTGGTACTTGTCTCTCATTGGCTTTACGTAACGTTAACGGCAGGGTGTTGAGGGCTGCGGCGGTATTTTTTACAGCGGTAATTGTAGATCAGTAAGTCACCAAATAATTTGTGGATCACTTAAGTGGCAAAGCGAGGTGGTAGCACACATGGCTCGTGCTTTCCTTCCCCCTCCCTACGGTTCACCACTTTTTTTGCGACGATAGTCTTTGTTTTGGTACTTCGCAAAAGTTTTGGTTTGTGTGTGTGTGTACAGTTGTCTTTTGTTCGCCGTAACGATATCCCAAACTACACCACAAGATATCGCAAACGGCCAACCCCAACCGCAGCGCCCACCAATATTGCTCCAGTTTCAGCGTTGATACATATGCATGGTCAATCGAAAACAATTATCACGCATATATGATGCACCATAATAACACGTCAATATTTTGTATGCGTGTCTCTATACAAGAGATAGCATACATAAATAATTCTAAGGACCATAGCGTTTATCACGCTGCGCTGACAATGCGACACGATGTTCAAAAAGGCAAGCGTTTCCAACCGTTTGCTACTTGACACGGTGGTGGCACCTGCCCGTTGCTTTGCGTTCTACACAATAACGCTTCCAAGACGGGGGTGCAGGCCTCCCTTCATTTTCGAAGATAACTGCCAGATAGCGGTCGTGTCTCACGTGCCTCGATGCACTCGTTCGTCTTCGCTGCGTGGATAGACACTCTCTAACGCAGTGCCTCCAGAAAACGTCTGCGATTTTCTCGAGCAGAACATCAAATAAACGTCTTATAGACTCTCTCTAGACGCAAGTCTATCGTTTTTCGACGACATTTGCAGTAAAACATACTGATACAGCGCATTTTTAGACCAGGCATGGAGAGCCCAATATGGCAGTTGACCGCATATGACTACCCGGCCTCCAGTTCAAATGAGCACCCCCCGCCCCCCCACACACGCACATCTCCCCAGACGCACGTATTATTTATGAAGAGCCTCAGCAAATGAGGACGTCGTATTTGGACAGAAAATTGTCAAGAAAAATGATCAAAATATCTCCCAATACTCTAGTGATAAAAAACCTTCACAAAATTTATTATTGTGAGAGACATTCATGAATAATATTGGTTCATGCCAGTGCAATCGTTAATAATCCTCTTCAGGAAATCTTTATGTACTGTGAAACTTTGGCTAGCTGTTTACGTTACATCTGGACGTCATTACCTATCGTCAAAAAAATCTTTTTTAGCAACCCCAATAACACTGTTTGACAATTACCACAAGCACCTACTTATGTTAATTCGCATGAGGCTGTTTTTCCAGACTTGACTGTTACCAGATAAAACAATAATTTATGAATGTCCTTTATTATTGTTTCACGTACGTGATACATTAAACCACAGATTATGATGCCATCAGCGGTACTAAATAACACAAAGTAAGTGAATTTTGGTAAGTGCAGACTTTTTCTACGTGTTACGTATACAGAAGTATCACTTTTTGGGGGTCTGACCGTGCTAGCGTGTGCCAGGGAAGAATGTACCATGCCGCATGGTTACGCTGGCTGCCAGTGTGACATGACAATGCTGAACCATATGAGTGCTTACACTGCTATGGCTGAGAAAATTATCTGTTTTCAAAGCAGGGGTGGCTGCTTAGGGAAAAGGCTACTTCCAAGCTTTGTTTAAATTGGTGCTACTAAGAGTAGATTTTCCTTATATATACGAGTTTTGGCTAGCACAAAGTAGAATACTTAGGCTTAGTTTTATAAACCTGTACATGCGCAGGCTTTCGTAAGCATTTCATCACACGTCTTTACCCTGTTTCCTGAACATGTTTCGAGGGACAAGTCCCACTGCATGGTAATTGTCCCACGTTGACAAACTCTGGGTTAAAGATTTTTAAAATTGTGCCCATCTGTTTTGTGCACCTCCTTGCTGTTCAAAGATCTCGAGGTTTTATGCCGGTATAAAGACGGCAGTGTTTTGGTGGTATCGAGGTTTCAGTTTCGGTTCGGGGACCTGTTTTTTGACCCGCTAGAGGACGTTGTACATATGTATACATATGTGCTCATATGTAATCGGGGTAGTTCTCTACTGTTTGAGGCGAGGACGGGAGTATCACGAACCAAGACATATCGGACCAAATACGAAGGGGTAGACACGGTATGCAGTGCGTGTGGAGAGTAAAAGGAAACTTCCGACCACTCGATAATGTTCTGTAAAGGGCGCACCCTATTGTTCAAGATGATGGTGCAGAGTTTTTCAACGCACTTTGGTTTAGGGACAGGGAGGGCAAAGTAGCCTTTAGGCGGGTAGAATTACTTAAAGGAGGTTACCTGATTGGCGGCTGAAATCAAGGCCCGAGTGAACATTAAACCCTTCACTGCAAAGTACCAGTCCTCAATCACATTATTTAAAAGACAAAAATAAATAAATCTATTTCTGGTACACTAAGTATTACGGCTTGGTGGCGTTAGCCACTCCCCGATCTAAAGAGAACAGCAATATCAATCCATCCATCAATCGATCCATACGTAAACCTCGTGATAATTGAAGGTGGTTTAAGCAATGTCTTAATTGAAGGTACGGCGGGACTAGCGACCACACTGGCGAAAGGGGTCGATGACGTGCGCGCCATTTCTTTTAGGGTACAGGTAATGATATGCACGATACCGGAGGTACCGGTGCCCGCCAGCAACCTGCAAATGCAAGAGCGGTTGTCAACGCAAACTAACAAATATGGCGGATGAGTTTAGAGAAAGGCTTTGATGTAGTGGAAATAAACACAGAGGTGCATAGGGGGGTGGTTTTCAACGAGCCAGAATTCGCTTCGATAGGAGGCTAATTCATGCGGTGGGTTTGTGACTTGCAGGACGCGCCGTAGCTTCTATCAGGGGGCCCGCGGACCCTTCGGGGTCCAGGCTAGCTAGTAACGAGGAGAACAAGCAGATGGACTATTTGACAGATGGCATAGGCAGACACGATTGCAAATTGGCACCAATATCTAAGACACGTAGAGTCCGGGGCAGAAATCGACGTAGCCACAGGGGCCGAGCCACTTCAGACGTAGAGTATAATAACATGCAGGGTGGCAGGAAGAGGCTGAAGTGGGAAGAGATAGAAACACAGCTAGGAGAGGCCGATGGTATATGGTTTTGTAGAAACACATCTTAGGGACATGGAACAACCACCCAACAATCCTGACTACGCTTGGGAATATTGTAATAGAACAGAAGGCAGCTGAAAGGGGGGCGGTATCAGGGCAGTAATTAATCAAAATACAGACTGACAAGACTGCTGGGTCAAACAGGAGTGCAAGAAACATTTATGGCTTAAAGGGAAAGTGGAAGGGCAAATGACGCTCCCAGATTTTGTATACTTGTGGACAGGGGTAAAAGCAAGAGAGGAAAACCAACAATTGATGCAGTGCATAATAAATCACATTGACGAACTAGAAGAGTTCGAAGTAATTATATTAGGAGATATGAATGCGCACATAGAAGATATGGATTAATATACTGAACCAACACGCAGAATGCTAACGAATATGTGTATATGGCATGGTTTAACCATTTGCTACAGCACCGAGAAATGCGAAGGGTAGATAGCATGGGAGGTGGGAAGGCTGCAGTCGACAATAGATTACGCAATAATGTCACATAGGCTGTATGATCGGCTAAGTATGAGGAACATAGATAATTATGGGTCCAGAAGCTTCGGTAGTGATCACAAACGTATCAAGCTGAGTTTTGGAAGAGAAATGAAGATGGAAAGATGCCATTACGAGCAACCACGTGGTAATATTTAGTCAGAAAGGCAAATAGAAATAGCAACTAAAGAGATTAAGAAAATAATCACCGAGTATATTAAAACAGAGTGGGCGTACAGAAATCTAACTCGAATTCATGAGTTAGAGCTTGCTAAGGTACAATTCTACACGACTGTGTGTGGACCTCTGGCAGCCGAACAAGGCCGTAATAGTTGACGGGTTTCTTCTACCCCACATTGAGGAGCTCCAGCATCAAATATGAGGTGCCCAAGTTTTTTTGCAAACTTGATCTTGCATTGGCATATAATCAGGAGGAGTTAGCGGAAGAGCGTCTTGATGTTACGACAATAATAATGCATCAAGGATTTCACCTTGATGCATTATGCAAGGAGTATGCTTTCGCTTGGCATATGCGGCAGCTGTTTTTCAAAATATGATGTGTATTGTACCTAAGAGATGTCCAGGTGCCCTTTGCTATCTAGATGAAATCGTCGTTTTGGAACGTAACCACAAAGAGCATGAAGTACATTTGCAAAATATTTTGTCCAAGATAGATGCATCCGGCATGAAGCTAATTAGCAAATGTGTGTTTGCCGCCACAGAAATGGCATTCTTGAAGGACAGCATAAGTGCTCGTTGTTTATAACCAATTGAGTCTAATCTGAATGCTATTCTAAAAGCTCCTATTCCAACTGACCTTAAGTCCATGCAACGTTTCCTCGGTTTAGTAGGCTACTATGCTAAGTTTGTACCTCGATATGCTAATGATGTTGCACCATTGCGCCGCATGCTCCGACAAGGTCACAAGTTCGAATGGTCAGCGGAGGCCAATGCCAGTTTCACCCAAGTTAAGGAATTACTTTCTGACCATCCAGTAATCAACATTTTTTATAGTAACCTTCGTGTTGTTATTACCACCGATGCTTAAAATTCCAGAATTGGTGCAGTGCGTCAACAAGTGAAGGGAGACCAGCTCCTCACAGTTGATTTTGCTTCGGGAACGTTGCCTCTGGCGGAAAGCCTTTACTCAGTTGGTGATCGTAAGGTGTTAACTTGTCTGTGTGCAGTTAAAAATTGGCATGTGTACTTGAGGGGTCGGACTTTTACTTTGCAGACCGACCACCAGCTTCTGACTACTTTGCTCTCTGCTGGTGCAGCAGGGCGACGTCCCTTGCGGATTTCTCATTGGTGTGCTCGACTGTTGTATTAAAAACGTGGAAACTGCGGTCCGAAACTGTTACACCTGGCAGGATGCTGACAAGTCTGCGAAACCTGCTTTTGCACCGCTACAGCCAGTGTGTCTTCCAGAGAAACCATGGCAGAAATTAGGTGATGAACATTACTGACCCTCTCTCCAACGTTTCACCTGACTGTCACTTCGCAATCACAGTAGTGGACCATTACTCCAAACCTCTGGGCATTTGTTTTCTCTCAGGATGTTACATGAGACGCAGTTATGACCTCCATAACTGCTATTTTCTGTGAGGAAAGTTTCTGACATATTTAGCAACAGACAATGGTTCCCATTTGAACTCATCGCAGTTTCAAATGTTTTTTGGCAAACGAAGCATTCAACACCTCTGTTCTTCCAAATATTATCCCTAAGCCAATGTGCAAGTTGAGTCATTCAACAGGGTCCTGAAAGAGTGCACTCAATAGGCTCAACTGGAACATCATCCTATTAAGAAGACGATTTGCGGAGTACCCGGGCACTTACCGCTTTTTAGCTGAGGCGACCACTGGGTTGTCGCCCGCTATGCTGCTCCATCAGCGTCAACCTCGTACAGTGATTGACATCATTGACCTGCCGTTTCCTTCCAATTTTCAGTCATTTTTCGACTATACTGTAAGGACGCGTGCCTTTATTAGGCAGATTTATATGAAGAATTATGTCGGCGAGAAATGAGATGCAAAACTTCCAGCTATTGAGGCTGGCTATAGAGTGAAGTTTCATGTTTCGGGAAAGAAGCAAAAGTACAGAGGTACGTTTACTGTTATGTCTTCGGTGGGTTCCCATGTATTTAAGCTCAGTGATGAGTCAGTTTGGAATGCCTCTAAATTCGTCGTGGCTCATTGATAGCGAGAAACACCTACCCTTAGACCCACTTTAACACTGTTGCAGTCTCATTCGTAGCACTCTGCCTCGGTTCCACGCTTGGTTGCTATCCCTATCCCTGCAGCATCACCATCATTCTCTGGGGGAGATGCTATTCAGGCACAGGTTCAATGCCCGGCTGTGGTGCCCAGCCCCAATGACTCTCTTTCATCTGGAGTACTATTACCTGATCCTTAGGGCTCCGCAAAGACCCCGGATTCATGTCCGGCTGTGGTTCCCAGCCCCCATACTGCTACTGAGCATGCAGTCGAACCTTCAGGTTCTCATGCTTCGCGTCCGCTTGCCCCTTCCCCAGTTACAACTGAGGAACGCTTATGTAGGTCAAAATAATCAAGCTATTCCTCGACGCTCTACGCTGGGCCTGGGCAGCACGTAAGCAAGCCCGTAGGCTCATCTTCGCAAGAACTCGCTGCTCTGCAAGGGAGTACTTCCGAGTGCAATCAACTTCGGCGCTCTGAACGCGCACGAGAAAAACCGTCGAGATTTGAGGACACCCATCTTTTTTTAAATTCTTAGACTCTTCTTTTTTATTACTCACAGTCGGAGTCAAGGTACCATACTGCATAGTAAATTTTGTGTGTGTAGCGCATTTCATTGTTGTATAACGTTTAAGTTTTACACAATGCTACACTGATATGTTATCAATCGTTTATTGTCTTTTGCTTATATAAATCCCTACAGCTAGGAGCACTGTTTTCACAGCTATGTTTTGTTTCATTCCGGTTTTCTGTGCTTCGATTGGTTACGACAAAATTAGGGGGGGGAGAATGTTAAAGATGTGTTGATGTGGCAATTCAAGTCTGCACACTATCTGTATTTGTTATACTGCTGTTTCTCTAAAAATTGTATAAGGTGGCACACCTTACTATAAACAATTGGCGTCTTACAACAATATTTGTATAAGCACGTCTGAGCCCCCACATGTTCACTTTATTCTAGGGGGGGGGGGGGGTGCTATCGTGGTTTCGGTTCCGGTTTGGGAACCTGTTGTTTGGCCCGCTAGAGAGCGGTGTAGAAATGTATATATAGCGATGCTTCTGTCAAAGGGTTTCCGCCCGGGTCTCGGCTTTGCCACTTCTTCCTCCTTCCCGGCCCGCGCTCTGGGCCTCGTGTTCCCCATGCGTCGTGTCTGACGCGCGATACAACATTTTAAATGTTTGTATTTTTATTGCGTCGACCAGAGATGCGATGTGGGCTTGAATGGTAGGACGTCTTCAGCGAATTTGTTCGTAGTGCAGGTAGAAAGCAGTACAAACACTATAGGCACACATGGACACAGCGGGATGGCTTCAAATATTGTTTTATTTTTCCGGAAACCACGAAGAAATTACTCGTGTTTGTACGAGAGAGCAGTAATAAGTTCAGCTGTGAACCAACAAGGCCTTGAACTAATGAAAACTGGACAGATTGTTGCGCTCGAAGATTTGTGTATCCGAAAGCAATCTCTGACACTGTCGGACAAAGAATCAGTATATCTGCGCATGCCTTAAGATATATTTCTTTGTTCACATATCTCGTCCCTCTTATTCTTGAACCGAGTGCTTAGGTACACCCTAGTTTCTATAACACTTTGTCTGAAGGTAGCACTGCCTGCCTTTTTTTCTGTCTATGGTAATGTCCAGCTACAGGTATCGCACATTTATGACTCATCAGCGTATGATTGCGCAGTATAATCGAGAGTAACTACATGCGCGAGCTCAATATCTGTATAAACATCAGCAGATAGTACGTGTTATTCGTCACACGCATGATCTCGCTTAAAACGTCCATTAGTGAATAGGCTCATAAAAATGTCATTCAGCTCTTTATGGAAAAGTAGTGAAGTTAACCAAAGAATAGCTTCAACAGCCAAAAATATAACGCCTACTTGAGATGACGCAGACTTTCTACCACAATCTCGCCTCTTTGGCAAGATTTAAGATGCAATATTGAAGCAAAGTCATGTAAAGAGCATCCACCACATGTGCATTGATACGGCATGCGAAGTAACGTTTCACCGCACCCGCCATTTTCTTTCACATTTCATTTCATATTAGACTTCCTAGAATATAAACGCTGCTGTGGGGTGTGTAATTGATTGCTTTCTATTGAGTCTGTAATGTGAAAGGTCATACTTATATTTCTTCTTGCAGCAATGAGAAGCTTGGCGTATGCTTGCGGTGACATTCCAATGCGCTAGCTCAATGGAAACATCTGTCCTGCCAAAAGCGAGTCTTTCACAATTGGAGAAGACGTTCTTTCTTCCATGGTGACATAGACTGCCCTGTCCTGGTAATTCGACATTGTTTTACCACGGAAGACGCAGAAAACCTTCAATGTATTATGCCGCTCGCTTAGTGCCGGCTGTGGTGTGGTGAAGTATACTGCAACGTGTGCGTACATGTCGTGTCAAAAAAACAGGAAAAATAATAAAATATTTCGTTTTCTTCCGCTCTCCACTCGTCATGTTACGAGCACCCAAGCAGCGCTCTTCAAAAGGGCTATCATCATGTTCATGTGTTAAGCATCTGACAAGCACAGTCAAGATAAATATTCATTCCCACAAGGAGTAACTGGAAGCATGGGCAGTTGGTCTTCAGATAGTTACTGCGAACTCGCGGGAGTAACGGTCAAGAAATTGGTGGTAGTAAGGGCTTCTTCGCAGGAAGTAACTGGAGGGAGTAACTGTTCATTTCCCGAAGGAGGAACTGAAACAAGAGTAACAGTGTGTCCCTCAGCAGTTCATCTTTTCCTAGGAGCAATGGGAGTGACAATATCATTTCTTCCTCAAAGGAAGAACACCTATATCATCGTTACTCTCTTTGGCTAGGAGTGTGTGACAGCACAGCGAGAGTCTCGACCAGTTGTCTCGGGGGAACTTCCTTGTAAATCATTTAGCATTGGTACTGTCTGAGGATACACCATGTCCACCATTCTTCATGACAGGCCTGCAGCTGGGAATCGATGATGTTCCACGCTGCTCAAGACACCACTTCAGAAAACTAAATTCTAATGAAACGGGCGTGGGAGCGAGCAACCAAGCGTTTCCTATCTTATCGCAGAGGAGAATTGAAGAAGATAAAAAAGCACCTACACCAGAATGTCCTCGTCACCATAGATTGCATTAGGAAATGAGGTTTCGGTGCCCTCGCTACTACAGCCTATGCCTTACCACACTTCAAAAATCTGCTACCTATTAGGTAGAGCACTCCACTACGGCGTCTCTCATAATCCTATGGTGGTTTAAGAACGTTAAACTCCACATATATCAATCAAGTAGAACACCAACATGTACTGGTGCTGGGCCGTCAATGCCGGCAGCAAGTCGATAACTGTTTGGTCCTGGATAAGCAAGCAGAAACTTCATGCCTACTACCCACAGGTAACATAAACATTATAGTGGTCACTGTAACCATAAACGGCTGCGCTACACAGCTTCACGCCGGCCATAAGATTGCGACACATAGCTCACTGCTTCAAGGTAACACGCGTACTATCGTTATCTACTAAAGTACTTTTTTCTAGTGCATTATACGTCTACGTGTCTTCGCGACTCCGATTGTGGTTTTCTTATGTGTATTTGTCGCCTTGCGTGCGCATTCTCGGACACAATCAGGCATGAATTGGATGCGAGAGACGTGAACATGGCGTTGACGCGATGGCAACGCTGTCAAGCTCTGTGTTCATGAGTGTTTAAGGTAATGAAGAAGTAGGAAAGGTGCAGGGAGAGGTGATAAATAATGTGCGATAACGTGCCCGACGTGCGTCGTTGTCTTTGCTTGCTTCGTCTGCCTCTCCGCTTGGCTACTGCTAGGTATGAACTCGATCATTACTTTTAAAGTGCGTATTGCATTCATCATTGAAGCCTTAATATAACAATTCTCGTATTCAGTGGTACAATTTTGTAGTCTTAATTTTGCGTATTATTTTCGTCCATTGCTTCACACACAAAAAAAGAACTGTTTGTAATGATGCGCAGCACAGAAGGGAATAATCATTCTTTTTTTGATAAAAAGTGAGTCACCGCTCACGTTGTTAGATCTTCTTTGCACTGGTAACTGCATTCGAATTCAGCTCATGTGTGACAGAGGATAAAATGTGCAGTCACACTTAGTATCGTTATCTGCGGTATTCGCATATTGCTTAAAGCTTCCACGAGCGTCATAACAGAGAAGTGATTCTTGAAAAAATGTTTGTATGCTAAAGCCAGGGCCTAATCCTTGAGTTAACATTCCTGTCTCGTTTACAGCTTGCATGGTACATAATATTGTTTTGTTTTTGCTGTGGCAACTGCTTGCGATTGTTTTTTGCGTATGAAAGACCTGAACAGCCAAGGAGAAAGTTTGTTTTAAGGAGGCAAAAAAAAAACGTGGCCGATGTTTTTTTTCTTTTATTCTTTTGGTTTGTGCCGACGTTAAGAGCTGCGGCAACTACTGCCATGTTTCGTTATGCACTGTTAGTGCACTTTTGTGCTTTTATTGCGGGTACTCTTTTAATGTTGCCTCTGTGGTTATTTATTGTGTGCAATTAATACTGATGATACGGTAGTTGTAGTTCCGCATCTACTTACTAAAAATATGACTTGTATATAAATTTTTCGCTCCCCTAATGATTTTCACGCTTTATTTAAAATGTGTGCACAGACACAAAATGGCATTGTGTGCTTGCTGCCCAGGCGGTGTAACAATGTTGTCTTGGCCATATAACTTTCCTAATCGCGAAAAAATAGCCTTTGAGGCATCCTTTTCAGTGGTCTCTCATCTCTGAGGTTGTGAAGGTTCCCAACGGCCAATTGGAGCGCTGCTAACCCAAATGAGCCACCGGCACCTATAGGAGTGACCTCTCTTAACAATACATATTACTCTATACAGAAGCTGAGCCACAGTTTTGCTGCTTTTTTTTTCAGATTTCACATGCGTCAATTATGTTTGACTGTTTCATGTCTTGTGTAGACCTTTTCAATTGTTAGTACAAATAACGTTTAATAGTCATTGATGCCTGATTTTTCTTACATTTATTAGCACAGCCTAATAAACTCTTGGTTCGCGTCAGATAACTCGGAGGCATCGAGGAAGCTCATGCCCAGAAATTTTTTTTATATGTCCAGAAACTTTGTCCTTTACATAAAGTTACTGCTCTTTGGAATGAATTCTCAATTGCCAGTTTTAGAAGCAGTTCCGTAGCGTCTAGTACGCTGTAGCGCAATTATTCAACACCACAAAAAGTATAATTTCTATTCCTGTCTGCCTTGCTAATATGGTAAGTACCAGTTGTCAGTATGCGTACATACAGCATAGTGTATGAATTATAAATCTCTATCAGCCTGTCGGACTTCATATGATAAATGCAGCAATTACACTGCTGCATGCATAAAACAATTTAGTCACCAGATAAAATCACCTCGTGCAAACTGACATCACAATTAGATAGTAAAATTCCTTCACTTGCAATGAAAGTTATAAAAGTAAGAAGTGTGAATGAAGGGGCTTTTTTTCTTTGTTAACGTTGTTAGTGTTCCTTTAGTATTTCCTAATAATGATGTTTAGAAGAGCGATATAAGCGTCTGAGTTATGAAAAATGTCACGTTATTATTACATTTATTTCCAGTTCTCCATTATTCTGATACGAGTACCCTGCCCGAGAAATCACCTATATATTGCTGCTCGGTTTACAACAATGAATCGTCCCACAATAGGAGGCACCTGTTTAGCACCGCTACTGACTGCAGAGTTTTCTAGACTGCCACCTGCGGTTAAAAGAGCAGCAAGATAGAGTAAGTGTATGTGAAGTGGCCAGAACTAATAATCCTATTTTTATATACAATATTATTTTGAACAGCCTTCAAATACGAATTGGTGGCTTGGGTTTTAGAGTTTTCATAACAGCCAACTCACGAGGTTTCACCATGCAATTAGGAGAGGTGATCTAGCTGAAGATGTTCTAAGCAGTGTTCACGTATGCAAAAAAACTGGCTTTAAGAAATTGCAAACATTTTGGGCTGAATTTGTAGCACTCTTTAGATGCACAATATATCAGTAGCTAGAATGCGTAAATTTGTAATAATATAAAAAACAGTAATCTGGTAATTCAGATCATTCATCATGAAGTAAAGCTGGTACTCTAGGGTTGTCTTTGCAATTTTGCGAAGAAAACTTACAGCCAGCTTTGACCAGGGTGCTCCTCCACTTTACACTGTGACTTGAGTACGTGTTTTACGCAGGAAAAGAGTTTTGACGAGGCATTTGTGGACTGTATAAAATGGCTTACTACCCGCACAGTCAATACCTTGAGGCATGTGCCGCATGGCTAAAGTGTCCTCCGAGAAGTGAAGCTCGCCTAGGAATTCAAAAGGCGTTTACGGCGGGGTTCGATGACTATCACGTTCTCCTCTTGTATAGATGAATTTTGAGAGTCCACCAAATTTTACATAAGCAATACGTGATTTCATTTGTGATGGCTTATCACCTGCCCTTTTGGACTCTTAGTTACCAGTCCGACATCTTCAGCCTATGCATTTTTTCATGAACCGTGCTTGTGGTGTTGTCGTGAAACGACTTTTGACAGCTTCAGTGGCTGTGTTGGCAAGTCGAAATAAAGACACTATCAAATGTAAAAATTGGCTACGTCCTGTTCCAGCGAAGCACCATGTTTTGATGTATTAGTTATTCTCTATATTGTTTAGAGCATGTTCACGAAGGCGGTGGGCGTCGAGTGAAAGAGGAATATGAGTGAAAAGACGTGCGACGACTTGAATTAACTTCACGCTAGCGGGCTTGATATAATGCGATACTGATTCCCTGAGCGCCAGAGCGCTACTGTCAAGTTGTGAGTTCGAAACAATTACACAGCAATCAAATGGCCACGCCAATAAAGGGCTGCATTCCGCTATGCCAAGGGCTGACGTCACTGACGTCATGAGCGTCGAGAAAGAAAGAAATGGCACACCAAGCAGCTGATAAATCCAGAGGGTGGGACAGTAATGGTGAAACGAACCGTGCGCACATCTTTCCTCACATAGACACTCTGTCGTGATGGTCTAGTGACTGAGATACTCGGTTGCTGACCCTGAGGTGGCAGGATCGAATCTCGGCGGCAGCGGCTGCATTTTAGAGGAAGGCGAAAATGCTGAAGGCTTATGTACTCAGATATTAAGTGCAAGTTGAGAAAAAGCAGGTGGTTGATATTTCCGGAGCTTTTCATTACGGCGTCTCTCCTATTTATATGGTGGTTGGGGGACGTAAAGCCCAAATATGAATGAATGTCTGAACTAGAAGGCCTGAACATTCTTCTTCAGGTCATCAACAAACTCGCACAGATATTTCTGTTGACTAAAAGGGCCTGACTTCAGATTTTCAATTCATCAACGAGTATATTAGCAAGCAGTGTACACACTTGGCCACTTGTTAAGTCTTGAGGTTGAAGCACTAAGCGTCCGAGCGCTGCGTAGTGTTAGGGCTCGGTGTTTCATTTACAATTGATTGCTTCTGCGCAATGCTTTTCAGTGGGATTCTGCAGGTTCAATTGAAAAATCTGTATTGATAACAGGCGTACAGTGACGTGGCGTAAACCACTACGCCTAGCCTTGTATGGCCTTATGAGGACATAAAAGACTAGGCGTAATGGTTACGCCATTGTCTCTCCCACAACAGATGTAAGAACAGCTGCATCTGAATAAACAACAACGTTTTAAGCTTCAAATATTTCTCCGAGTATCTTTTTGGTCATTGTGCAGATAAAAAGCAAAAACCTCAGACCAGTGGAACAAAATTAGACTTTCAAAAAACAGGCATTATGCATGCACCTGTTGGTTCGGGAGAAATCGTTCCATTTATTCTACCTATGCAAAATCTCATACGGACAACAGATTTTTCCTAACGTTGCACTGCCAGGCCGAATAAAGGCCCCGTTTTTGGGGTGGCAGAAGGAATTCCACCAGTTTTCAGGTCAATACCTCTACTCATGGCAGTTGGAAGACAAAAGACAGCTCATTTCCGAGTCTAACCATGAGGTACGGAGAAGGTTCATGAACAAAAGGGAAGTTTAATGCCTTCATAGAGACTATATCAGTTAGGGCTACCAATATGCGTGTCACAATTCGGCAAGATGTCAATTTGGTCAAAGCCTATATTAGCTGTAGGAAGTCCTTCATGTGCATGCCTCAGTTCCTCTTGGCAGTTACAGTGCTCATGCAGCTGATTTCTTTTCATTGTGTTTTTAGCGTAGTCAGTGCTGCTTTTCCTGGCAGTGCGGTTAAGTTTTCCGGGTCAGTGTGGTTGCATTTTACTCCACTATGGCTTCCTTCGTCATCATATGGTAGTTTCAGCACGTTGAACCCTGCCAATTGTTAACCCTTTCTTGAAAGTCTTAGCGGGTCAATTTGCTCGCATGCGCATCGGTAACTACGTGGTGCTTGGGGATGACCTTGTCGGCCGCCACATGAATAACTTCCTGTTTTGCCTCACTGCTGCTGCTTCATGAGCACGCCAATTGTGTCAAGAACTCTCCACCGAGCAGTGTCCTGTGGAGAGCTCGAATAGCCATCTTATAATGGCGTCACGAGTGGAAGTTTCAACGCTTCTTTCGCGAAATTTTTCAATTGCTTTTTAAGGAAGAGTACTAACTGGTTTATCTGCAGCACATGTCTCGGAGTTACTTCGAGTGATAATACGTTGCTTTTGAGCCCTACAAAGCAATTTAAATTTCTGAACTAATGAATAATCATGTTTTTTATTAAGTAGTCAGAGGAAAGAAGTCTAAACGTAACCTACGAAGGTGTAAATTGAGTTTGAAGTTTATGGTCGTATAACATATGTCATCCAGATAGGTTAGAGCTTGTTATTTAATACGTATTCCTATGGTGACTTGTTTTACAGGCAAACAATCAGGATGAAGATTTTCGATCAACGCATCGTACTGACGCTGTCCTTGTTATTCCTCATTTTAACGTTAACACCTACTTGTGTGCATGCTCAAATGGGTAAGCAGTTTCTCTATTCCTCTCCACAGCATAACCCTAATATTAGCCTGATAAGTGCAGCGAATTGGACGGATTGTTAAAGATGCATACCTTCGAAATATTAGTGCCGAAAAATAAGAAGACAAAAGAAAAAGACGTAGAAAACATGAGCGCAAACTTCAAACCACGTTTATTTGGGAAACACGCATGTTTATAAACCAACTCAAATCACTGGAATCTCACGCCTTCCTCTCTTACAAATAAAGTACTATCAGACATCATACAAAAACAAGAAATGTAAGGTCAGCAACTTAACAGGATAACGCGCACACGTGACTGGAACAGTGAAAACATTTACAAATTTACGTACAAAAATATCTAACAAAACCCCCAAAACACCCTAGGAATGATAAATGAGACATCCATTCTGCAAGCATATCCTGGTGAAACTCAGAAAACATGTTAGTAAGGAAAGAAAATTCCGCATCTTGACGAAGTATAGGTGGATGACTCAAGCATTAAGAGCGAAGTTTTTGGATGATGCAGGGCAAGTGTCAGTGATTTCACGGATTACTTGCTCCTTGTGATGAAATAGCACAGTTCGTTCAAACGGTGAGGTGCAGCCACACTGATGGCAATGCTTTGCCAAAAGGGATGAAGACGTACCTTTCATTGAGCTGTGGTGCTCGCGTAGGCGTATATTAGGAAATTTTTGAGTTTGGCCTACGTAAACGTGTCAGCAATGAAGGGGGTCTCTTATACTAACTCTTCTACGCCAGACACGAAACAAATGACATGTCTCGTGATACACTCATCATTCCCGCTGTTTTGTTTTTACTCTAATGGCACTGCAGCCTTCGGCGAATTTCCTTCAGCTTAGTTTGGCTGCAAACAGCACATTCAGAACAAAACGTGCCACTACTTTTTCGAACCGGTGCGGCACTCCATCAATGTAGGGGATTACGAAGAAAGGCCTGCTTCCTTCACATTTTTTCCGTAAGCGCCAGTTCACCACCAGCTTGTACGGTCTTGAGCAACCTTTTGCTAACAGCGGCTAGAACAGCATCCGGGTACCCCGCCCGTCGCAACTTCACCGCTTGTTCACACATGTTTTGGCTCATACGGTGCGGTCAAAACTTGCATATTGCAGACCAGATACAGGAGCTGGCTATTCTGTTTTTTGCAAGTCTAGAGCGGCCATACTGGTAGTCAAGCAAACCTTTTTGTGATCTTGGTTTGTATCACACAAATATCTATCAGGACTAAATGCTAACTGGAAGTTTACAAGGTGCAAATTATCCTTCTAGGGTGCCTCACACGTGAACGTCAAACCTTGCCGTTGCTCCATGAAATCCTTCAATGAATCAATCATACTTCTGATGAAATCATGCCTCTCAACGAAAACCGAGTAATCGTTCACATAACTGAACACTTTAACGGCCAGATCAAAACGGTTATTGTGAATAGCCCTGCCCACCTTCGCTAAAAGTATCGTACTCAGACTAGGCGTGACAGAAGAACCAATACATACACCAAATTTCTGAGCAAAAACTTTCCTTTTCCACGTGATGAACGTCGCTTCGAAGAACACTTCACTACTTCGAGGAACCCCTCAACCAACAAAATTGAACGAGTGGTGAATACATGTTCATTCTCTGATTACAAATACACTCCTTGACAATATGCAGAAGAGGGGCTTGGGGTAACGAGAAGTAAAGATCTTCAATGTCGAGGCTAAATTTCCTGGGCCTTCTGAGTCATTGTGCCTCAAAAATTTGTGACCATGTCGGAAGTGGGTACTTGAAAAGGATCAACAACAAACCGAGATTCCAGGTTGTTTTGTAGATACCGGGAAGTGTTCCTTTCAGAAAAGATGGTACGGAAGGGAATGGTGGGCTTATGGGTCTTAGCAGTAAAAACAACATCTAGAAAATGGTCCATTTCTTTTTTACCCTACTAAGCAGTTTGTCTAAACATGGGCTTTTGAGCAGTTACACTGCTTGCTTCATTACTTTCGAAGGGTTTTGCGACACCTTGTGAAACTTCTTCGCAATAGCCGCGTTTTTTTTTCACAAAAAACATTCTTCTCTTAGCTTCCTCTTGAAAGCTCCTCTTGAAGTAGAGCCACCAAGCCTGCCGATATATATCACAATCTACTGCTACTGTGTGGAAGTGAGATGGCTGGAGGGTGGCAAGTACGTATTTTCCGTTATGTATTTGTTCCGCGGAAATCATAGGAATATTTGCCACTGAGTAAGAATGTAGAATAAAATAGGAATGGGCCTACGATGTCAATGATATGTGTCAATATCGTCTGAAATGAAGGGACGTGGAAGCTAAGAAACGCATTCAGCCAGCAAAGTCTGTTTAGTAAGTTAATATAATGTCCACACGAATTTTTTTAGAATCAAAATAGCTTTTGCTCTGGGCTCCGTTCATTTTTCCCTGGTGCGTCTACTCTCCCGCTGCGCAAATGCATCCATCCTCCTCTTTCTTTTATTCTAAGTTCCTTTCTCTCTCCCGGGTCAGCGCTGAAGACAAGCGAAAAGCTTTCTCCGTACGAACGCTCACTACTCGACCACGGATCCCCAGTCGCGTGGCATTTCACGGTTTTTGGGATAAAGCCTGTCTGCTCTGGTTAGCACGATATCACATTATATGTCTTTGGCATGTGCGTTCAAGGACCAGCAGTTTAGCAGTGCTATGGCCAGGGTCACTGGCTAAGTTCTCAGCAGCGGTTACCGGCATCAAGCGATGATCACCTGCAGGGCTAGTCGGGTAAAGGTACTGGTGGAGGTGTACCTGTTTAGGGTGATGTAGACGACATCCGGTAGGGGCTATTCAACACGTCTGCGCTGCTTTGTACCCACACGACAGCCCTTTTAGTATGAGTGATGAATTTTTTATAGCAACACATCTTCGAGTTCAAAACATACCTTAGTTTGTATCAGCCAAGGTGGTCTGGGGAGAGAGCACGGCAGCATTTGTGCCGGTCTGACGTCGGCAACGCACAGACTTCGGTTACGAGCGGCACGCATAAGAGCTTTCATTAGACAGTAATGAAGCCGTCATTTTCTTATTCAAAATGCTTTACATGCCCGTTAAAGGGCATTGAGTAAGAGGGCATTAGTAAATAGATTGCAAATCAATATAGACAAAGTGTAAAATGAACAAACAAAACAAGCAAATGAAAAATAAGAAGGTGAACAAAAGTCTACAATAGAACAACGCAATGAAATCAGGTTATCACAAAGAGATTCGCATTCGTAGATGGATACGATGTGATGTGGAAAGCTGTTCCAATGTGCTATAGCTCGAGGTAATGGAGATGAGTTGAAGGAAATGGTGATGAGAATCGACAACAAACACATCCGTCACGTGTGAATCTTCATGCTAGCAGGATCATTGCAAAAGAGCACCTTATAGATTTGAGGTCATGGGTAAAGTCATGGGAATTTTCATCAGCGCGTTCATGGATGCAGCTCAACAACCTGAAGATGCCTCGTTTAGATTTTGGCCAGAGATGGCGTTAGTAGATTGGAATAAAAAATGATGTGGCCATGTAAAAACAGCTAAGATGCGGGTAGATACGATTACTCACGCGTTCCGACAAACATGGCGGCTGTGACCGTAACGCAAAACCTCGTCTTTGTAAATTAGGATGCGGCTGCGAAGTTTCCGCCATCAAAATATGTTGCTTGGCTAAAATGCCTTAAAACACAGCGAAGTCCAATGTAGATAGATACTAGTGTTGAAGAAATCATGTGGTACGAAGGTAATGGAGGTGAAGTTCTAATAAGGCTTCATGAAATTTTCTACTCGTCAAAATTGCCCTGACTAAAGAGCGAGATGGTGATTTACAGAACCTTGACGATGTAAAGCCTATTTATGGTGGTCAAACTTTCTATGAAGGCGAAAATGCTTCAGGCTCATGTACTTAGATTATGGTGCATGTCCAATTCAGGAGCTCTCCTCTACGGTGTTCATCATAATGATGTCATGGTGTTGGCACATGAAACGCGAAGAATTATTATTGCGAGGTAAATTTTGAAAATAAAGTTCTCATTGTGGCGCTGCTTCAGCACCACGATGAGTAATACTGATCGTGTAGCCATGTTCAGTGCCAAACTGTAAAATCTCGTGGAGTGGTAACATTACGCCGTACTTGAAAAACGTTACCTTGTGTACTGAAGGTAATTAGGGTGGCTTCCCCGCAGGGGCGTCTGCGCAAGCAGGCGTTTGGCGTGTAGCGACAACACGTACCCGAGCTAACGGGGGAGGTTTTGACCCCCTCCCACGCCTAGCCGTGCGTGGGTTTGCCATGTCCGGGGAAAAGGGGATCCTGGGGTTGAGCCAATGCTGGGTGATTGGACCTGTAAAGCCCCCCCCAGTGGTGGCAACACACCCCTTTGGCCCCGGCTTCACGTGGACGGCACCCTCGGATTGACCCGCCCGGGGGGAATCGGCCATCGCCTTTTCCTGTCTCCACCTCACATCTTCGTCTTTTCTCTTACTTCAAATCTTTCCTGTCCTCTACTCACTTCCTTTGACTTCCGTGTTTTCTGGCGGCAAGGGTTAAACCTGTGTGGCTATCCTACCTTGGATACACCATATTCGGTTATAGTGGTGGCGTACAGCTAGCGTCTGCAGGGCCTGTACTTACAGACCCTGCAATGTTCCTTTTTAGGACTCCATGGTGGGTGGCTGGCGCCGCTTCCGAAAATAAACATTTACATATGGCTAGTTCCTTCCCCCCACTCCCTGATTGCCCTCAAAAACGAGGGCGCACCGATGAAGTCTTCCAGTTTTTTGGTCACCAGAAAGTATTTTTTCTCTGATTCCACGTTATTCACGCTGACACACCCGGCAAATCAGTGCGAACGCTTTCACCTTTTCCAGTTTAAAAGTATTTTACGAAAATCTTTGGCCCAGGATATAAAGCATCGAGAATGGCAAGTGGTGACCTCCTGTTGGAGCTCCGCGACCAGAAACAGTATGAGAGACTGCCTAATCTAGTGAAATTCGGAGATACCAAATTAATAGTAACCCCACACTGAACCATGAACACCACCAGTGGCGTTGTTTCAGATGATGACCTGTTAGGGCTGACGGAGGCTGAACTTCTGGAGGGTTTTAGCGAACAGAATGTCATTAACGTGAAACGAATTAGGATGAGGCGCGATGGCAAAGAAGTCCAGACTAAGCACATGATACTTTCAATTCAAGTGTACTGCCCGACTCTGTTGAGGCTGGGTACAACAAGCTTCGAGTGAGGCCATTTATACCGAACCTTCTCCGATGTTTCAAATGCCAGTGGTTCGGCCACAGTTCACAGAACTGCCGAGGCCGCCTAACTTGTGCGAAATGCAGTGCTGAAGAACACACATCTGATACCTGTGAAAACTCTTCACTGTGCGAACTGTAATGGGGAGCATGCTGCATACTCATGGTCATGCCCGTGCTGGAAAAATGGAAAGGAAGTTGTCACAATTCAAGTAAAACAAAACATTTCATTTAGGAAGGCACGAAGGCAGGTGTCCTACCTGCCAGAAACCAGCTTTGCCGAAGTGTCGCGTCAGGGGGCAGTGCCACGACGGCCCCCGGCGCCTGTCTGGCACACGCGTAGCGAGCCGGGGGTAATGCCACCCACCCCCTCAGCGGTTGCAGCCAGTGATGCTCCTCCATCCAAGAAAGACCCACCAACCTCCGGGCTGGGGGCCGTGAAGGTCTCCTATTTTGAGGTGAGGCACTCAAAAAGAACGCAGCGCTCGCAAGGGCGCGTGTCCAACGCCTCGCAAAAGGCAATGGACACAACACTGAGCGTGAGAGCGCAGCCAGCGCCTAAGGATCGGCGTGACTCTGTCAACCGATCCAAAAAAAAAAAATCTCGTGTCACGGCCCCTGGAAAGGGTCCGTGAGCTAACTTTCCATCCTTCAGCTTACAGCACAAAACACATCTAAAATCGACACACAGATCTTACAGTGGAATGTGAGAGGACTTCTCCATAACCTCGATGATATTAGAGAACTTCTTAATAAACATACTCCAAAGGTGCTTTGTGTTCAGGAAACACATCTCAAGTCCACACAAACAAACTTTCTAAAGCATTATGCCATCTTCCGCAAAGACCGTGATGACGCTGCCGCTTCGTCGGACGGTGTCACTATAAAAGTTGATAAAGGTGTTGCCTGCAAGCAATTAATCCTCCGAACTTCTCTTGAGGCAGTTGCTGCCCGAGCAGTGCTGTTCGGGAAGCTACTAACAATTACCTCTATATATATACCTCCGTGCTATCAACTTTCGAAGACACAACTTCAAAGCTTCATTGAAGAACTTCCTCCACCATATATAGTCTTTGGTGATCTAAACGCACGTAATCCCCTATGGGGCGACTTCCGTTTAGATGCACGAGGACGCCCAATAGAACACTTTCTGTTTTCGTCAGGTGCATGTCTAATAAACAAAAAAGAACCAACATATTATAGCACTACACACAACACATACTCCTCTATAGACCTGAGTATTGTCTCGAATAAATTACTTCCACATCTGGAGTGGTTCTTTCTCAAGAACCCCCTTTGGGAGTGACCTCTTCCCGATCATGTTGAAGTTAACAAAAGAAGATAAATGCTTGTCTGACTTTCTTCGTTAGAACACCAAGTCAGCCAACTAGAAGCTGTTCCGAGAAATTACATTTTTAGATGGAGATGACATTGCTAATTTTAATATAGACGATGTTGTAGCATACCTTACAGGTTTTATTATTGACGCTGTAGTGACTTGTAGTAAGCAAACTAACGGAATGACTAATAGGCGTCACATCCCGTGGTGGAACGACGATTGTCGGAAAGCGCGCAATAGACAAAATGAAGATTGGAGATTACTCAGAAATTATTCAACGGCTGAAAACCTCGTCAATTTCAAACAGGTTAAGTCCCAAGCCAGAAGAACGCGTCGTCTTGCAAAGAAAGAAGTTGGAATAGGTACATCTCCGGTATAAATTCTTACGCCGACAAAACGAAGGCGTGGAATAGGGTAAACAAGTTGATGGATCGGGAGTCGCACCTTATATCCTTGGTAAATAGACGAGGGGAGAGCCTGGAGTAGCAGGCGGACTGCCTAGGTTAACACTTTGAATATGTCTCAAGTGCATTACACTATACAGAAACGTTCTTAAGATTCAAAGAACGCAAAGAGCGGCAGCCCCTTAAATGTAGACGTTCATCCAGGGAGACTTACAACTGCCCATTTTCATTTGCTGAACTTAAGGCATCTCTTCGTACTGCAAAACCTCGGTGCCAGGTGGCGATCTTATACTGTACGAAATGATCAAGTACTTTCACCCCGAAGCACTAAAAACGCTCCTAACCCTCTTCAATACCATGTGGGAAGTTGGGTATATTATATTGTCATGGAAAAAAGCGATAGTCATCCTGGTACATAAAGAAGGCAAAGACCAGTCGTTGGACGCCAGCTACAAGCCAATAGCGTTAACAAGCTGTCTATGCAAACTATATGAAAAAATATTAAACTGGCGCTTAATCCACTTTCTAGAAAGTAACAGTATACTAGACCCCCTTCAGTGTGGTTTCAGAGAGGGGAGGTCGACAATAGACCACCTTGTTCGCATAGAGACAAACATCAGAGATGCATTTATTCATAGGCAGTTTGTACTTTCGGTATTCTTAGACTTGGAGAAAGCGTACAATACCACATGGCAATTCGGAATTCTACGCGATCTTGCCACCATGGGGCATCTATGGGAACATGTTAAACACAATTAAAAGCTATCTGACTAATCGAACCTTTCGCGTAAAAGTGGGAAATGCTCTCTCTAAATCAATTACCCAAGAGACTACTGTTCCGCAAGCGGGCGTGTTTAGTTGCACACTCTTCCTTGTAAAAATGAACTCCCTACAGTCAGTAATTCCAAGCGCGATGTTTTAATCCGTGTATGTTGATGATGTGCAGATGAGTTTCAAATCATGCAATATATCTATCTGCAAGCGGCAGGTGCAGCTTGGAATGAATAAATTCTCTAATTGGGCGGATGAGAATGGTTTTAAAATAAACACCCAGAAAAATACCTGCGTACTCTTCTCCAACAAACGAGGTGTAATGCCACTACCAAATATTGCGATCAAGGGAGACCAACTCTCTGTGAGCAGCGAGCATAAATTCCTGGGAACCACTTTAGATTCTAAGCTCACGTTTATTCCCCATATAAATATGTAAAAATGAAATGTCTGAAAGCGATGAACCTCCTAAAGTTCCTATCACGTACAACATGGGGTAGTTATCGGAAGTGTCTCTTGAACTTGTGCAAAAACCTTGTCTGGTCGCGCCTTGATTATGCCTCTATAATTTATCGTTCCGCAACGCCAAGTGCTTTGAACATCTTAGACCCTCTTCACCATCTGGGTATCCGACTTGCAACCGGTGCTTTCAGGACAAGTCCGATCCAGAGTCTATGTAGATTCGAATCAGTGGTAACTTCACCTGCAGTGATCCTATAGCAGTTTCATTTGTTTTATAAAGGTACGCGCAAACATAAAGCATCCTTCTTATTCAGCTATAAAGGATATGACCGCGGCCACCTTATTCCGTAATCGACCAGCAGCGAGAAAGCCGTTCTCTTTGCGTGTGAGAAACTTAAGTGAGGAAAGGGGGGTTCCGCTGCTGGAACTTTGTCCTATGCCCACAGCAAAACATTTACCGCTGTGGCAGTGGGAGCTTATACATTGTGACACCTCATTTGCCCATATCCCTAAACACGCACCAGAAGCACATATTAGAATGCATTTTCGACAACTCTAGTCCTACTACTCATGCGTAGAGTTTTATACCGACGCTTCTAAGTCGCATGCATGGGTGGCTTATGCAGCCGGCGGACCATCCTTTTCAGAATCCGGTGTACTGCACCCGGAAACAAGTATATCTACGGCTGAGGGTTATGCACTATTGTCGGCTGTCAAGCATATACGAAAATCAAACATACAATAATCATTTATATTCAAAGACTCGTTAAGCGTCATAAATGCATTAAGATCCCTCTTTAGATTCAGAAATCCGGTAATAATGGAGCTGTATTCTGTTCTGTGTACAGCGTATATGTCCAACCAGCATGTTACTATTTGCTTGGTACCTGGCCATAGAAGCATCGAGGGCAATGTGTTAGTTGACCAAATGGCCATGTCAATTATATTGCGCGCTATTACCCCTACCGCTACTGTCCCTGCAACGTATCTAAAACCCTTCCTGCTCAAGAAACTGCGATGCCACTGGCAACGCTTGTAGGACACAGAAATAAATAATAAGCTTCACTTGATTAAGCCGCGGTAGAGTTACTGGCCCTCCGCTACAAGAACACGGTGAACTGATGTCCTATTCTGTCACCTCAGAATAGGACACACATATGGTACCCATAGCTTTCTTCTGACTGGCGATGAACCTCCTACTTGTGGCAGATTTGGCAACAGGCTAACTGTCCTCCACGTCCCTTAGAAGTGTCCGGAAGCTGAAATAGAGAGAAAGAAATATTTTGCTTTAGCATATCGCTATCATCTTCGTCTACATCCTACTATGTTTCTCCGCGAAGAGCCGCTTTTCGACGCAAAATCAGTCCTTGGCTTTTAAAAGATGTAGTATGGAATGTTTTAGCCCAACAAGTTCATAGCGCATCCTCTGTCTAGAGGATGCCGCTGTGATAGCAGCTTTCAATGAGCCCAGGCCTCCATGCTCTTGTTTTAAGGGCTCTGCTGAGGCACTGGTGCTCCACGCCAAGTTTTTATTTAATATACGTATCATTTTTAAAGCATTTTATGTCTCCTTAGCACACATCATTTGTCATTGCGATAATTTTACTACATGTATATTTTACGCACCTACAGCGACTGTTTTTAGGCCCATATACAGCCACGTCACATCTGTTTTATCCATACTGAATATCGCACAGTTCATTATCATCAATCTGGCGCTCTTTGGCCACATCTGGCCCTTTTGCCAATAAACTCCACTAATCATCATCAATCAATTAGGGTGGCTACTGTCACGCCATAGACACGCCACGTTTCACTTTTGTTATTTAACCTTGCCAGGCTCGGGCGTATGTTCGTTTTCAATATAAAATTGTGAAACTGTAAAGGTGCAGAGCGCTCGGATGGTGTGTTAAACAGTAGTTAGGATAGCAAATTTTCGCCTAATGTGGCAGGTCACATCATGAAAGAACGCTTTTGAAAAGCGCTTGCTGAAACAGTTTTTTTTTAAAGACAATAGTGAGTTTAACAGTGCCAACCAATTTAAACAAACATTGATAGGCTGTGGGCGATAATATAGAAAAAGCACACAAGCTGTTTCTGAATTAAAGCTCTGAACGTTTCGCACGATACAGGAACGTTCGCATTTTTATGTTAATTTTTGAACATTGTAGGACAAAAAAAAAGGTAGTGAAGGATTCTACTCTGAATCGCACTGATATTTTGTATCACACATATAAAAAATCTCAATATACTCCAAATATAAATTTTTGTCATTTTTACTGTGAATTTGGATATCAAGTATTACTGAAAATGCGCAATATTATTTTCAGTCCGTGGCCAAGGTCCTAAGTTGGGTCCAAGAAGACCACCTGGTCCTGCAAGACCTGGTAGGTATTTGGATTGTGCTGTGCCTGTCAACACACTCCGGAAAACAAACTTCATTAGATGAAGCTTTATTGGAAGCGTTAGGCTAAAAAGTGCGAATGATTTTCGTCATACTCTCGACTGCGATATTCTTATGTATGCTACACGCCTTTTTTGTAGTTCACCGATAAAAAGCGCAGGGTACTTACACTTTTATGTTCTTCTGATACACTTCTAAACGCCCACCTACACTGTAAACACAACTCAACAGTCAAAGGCTCTATACTTATCAGCTTTACCTTGGCTTTGTTGGGACACAGGCTCATCATATTCGCCATCATAGAGAAAATGGTCGTTTGCGGTAAAGTCACTTTACAAAGCAGAACTCTTTACCATTAGTATATGGGAATATGCACAATGCAATAATCCTGTCCTTATAAAATGTCACAGTTTTAGATATTCCTAATGCAACACTCCTGATTAAGTTGAGGTTTTACAATTCGAACAAAAATGCCATGCAGGTCACATTTCAATATTTGCAATTGAGACGCTTTTTTTTAAAACAAAACAGTTAATTATAATCACTGTAATCGCGTGCTCCCAATGAGGACTACTCTTAGTATAAAAACGCTGTAAAATAAAGATTGCACAATATTTTCACAGCAGAGCTAGCAAGCATTTTTATCATTTTAAGTACCTGGACATCCTCAGTACAAACATTTAATATTGTACAGCATATAAATGAGGCAAACCAGCTTCACGGGCACTAAGTAAGCTACAAATCTAAAATTTATCCGCGTGAATTATACAAAGTGTGGCAATTTTAAACAAGGGGATGCTTGCCGGTGGTAAAGAAAGTTAATAATTGTATCTTTGTCAGTCCTTAATGAATGAAGTCTCGGATTCCTCGAACTCTATTGAAATATATTTAAGGCACAATAATGTCCTGTATGCACGTATATTTGTGCAACCACATCGAAGAAACTCTGCTTGTTTGCGGGTGACGTACTTCACAAGATGATTGGTGTAAACAAGTATAGAAAGTACGTGTGGTAATCCTTCCTCTGAAATGCGTCACGAATAGGCCCACCTACATACAAATTACTTTTATCACTGCACGTGCTTTAAAAATACGTATTAGCTTTGCCAAGTATTGCTAAGAATGGTTTCTTAAACGAGTAGGTGGTCTCTAATGTACAGTTGGTAAAGAGCATTCTCGTTACTGTCAAAAGCTACCCTTCAGTAAAAGCAAACAACAATCTCGCCTCTAGGTAATGTTCAATATGTGAGAAATCTCGAAAAGTGCAATATATCAGGACGCTATCCCAATGTCTTCTTACGCCATCTATTTTGACGAAATCTACCGGAACCTGTTTCGTTTTAAAATGAAATATGCCATGATTTGTCATATAAGGTGTCACAATGCACATCATATATGAAAATACTTAGCATAGTGTAATTGTTAGTATGTATAACAAGCCTAACTTTAGATTCCGTTGGAAGACACTTAGTTGAAGAATTTTACAGCGAAAAGTGCATGATATCAGAAGATGGGTCACGCAAGGTGCCATATTTGGGTGCCGCCGCCACCGCCGCCACCAGTGACAGTATCAAGTACCGCAAGAAATAAAAAAATTAGAAATAAACACAGTAGGAACACCATGGGATACTAGCCCAAGTCCGTTGTTGCCAGCTTAGTATTCAACCACTGAGCAACACCGATGCTTGAAACTAGTTTCTGAATTGATCTTAAACAAGCTTAATGTCGGAAAAATAGTCCAGTTATCATAAGTAATAAAGTTTTTAGAGCATGAAAGGAACAACTATGCATCACACAATGTGAATTGCACAATCAGTGGGTCGTTCATTGCTCTAACCTATTAGAAAACTTGTTCTTGATCATCTTTTAACTGTAGTGCATAACCAGTTGAGACATATGTCTTCATCATAATGAGCCACTGCATAAAACATTGTACAAACTTCCTAGAAAGTGTGTAGTGGGTACAACACTTCTACGAAACATAACGAACAATAGCATAGTGAATTCTTGGGTGGCGTTGTTAATATATCAAACCTTTAGTAATGTTTCAGTGAGAAGCAGTGCGAATATGCCCTGGACTCCCCAGGTTCACGGCAACCAATGTATTATGTTAGGAAGCACGCTTGCCAACACTCGTCTGTCGATTTTGCGTAATTACTGTTCAAACCTTTTTGAAGCTTTACAGATTACCGACTCGAAGAACAGAGTACGCGTTTATCAGTGACCCCGACTCCATCTTTCTCGCTCATCAGGCACAATTTTATACACATCAGACAATTTCTAAGAAAAAAGGAGATATCATAACTGCGGACAATAAACAGTAATTTAAACTAGTTCCTCAACCCGCAATATTAAGATGAAATATGACGAAACATTTTGCTGAAACTTCAAGTAGCAATCTATCAGGTTTTTCAATAATAATATCAAAATTCACCTGGCACATGCCAAAACAAATTATATAATAGCCACAGATGCTTCTGTGAACAATGAAAAGGCAGTTGTAGAAATTGCCTCTGATTACCTCGGGTGGTCTTTCTCAGAGAGCTTCCACATTCCCCGCAGGGGCGTCTGCGCAAGCACGCGTTTGGTGTGTAGCGACACCACGAACCCGAGCTGACGGGGAGGTTTCGATCTCCTCCCACGCCAAGCCGCGCGTGGCTGAGCTGTGTCCGGAGAAAAAGGGATCCAGGGAGTTGAGCAAACGCTGGGTGATTGGACCTTTAAGGCTCCCCGGCAGAGGCAACACACCCCTTTGGCCCCTGTTTCACGTAGACGGCTCCCCTGGGCTGATCCACCCAGGGTAAATCGGTAGTCGCCTTTTCCTATCTCTCTCCCCCTACATCTTCGTCTTTATCTCTCACTTTTCGTCTGTCCTGTCTTCTACTTTCTTCCGTTTACTTCCAAACTTCCTGGTGGCTAGGGTTAACTCTGTGCAAATAGCCTACCTTGGTCTAGGCGCATTGGTTTATATTTGCATTGTACGGCTGGCGTCTGCAAGTTTCAGCATGCGCTAACTTGTAGCGTCTCCTCGTTGGGCTCCGTAGTGGGTGGCCACCAATGCTTCTGCAGAAAATCAAACATTTATGCATAGAGCTTTTCCTCTGTTAAATGAGCGTACCGCCTTTAAGCGGGTACGCACCGATGACATAATTTTTTTCAGCCATCCAACAGAAAGATTTCCTCACTTCCATGTCATTCACTGTGAGAAAACTGCAAAGCAAGCCTCGACCGTATTTTCTTTCGTAATTGCCAGGTGTCTTTCCAAAACTCTCGGGGCTGGATACAAGGTAACCAAAATGGCCAATGGAGACCTCCTCCTCGAAGTTCGGGCAAAAAAACAATTTGCAAGGCTAGATGGCCTCTCATGACGTACCGATCACCATAACACCACAGAGATCAATAAAAATAACTTGCAGAGAAGTATCTGACAAAGACTTACTTGACCTGACAGAAACTGAACTTTTGGAGGGGAGGAAAAGCCGAAATGTGACTAATGTGCTGAGAGTTATCCTCAGAAGGGATAACAAAGAAACACCAACCAAACACTTAATACTCAATATTGCTTTCAGTAAACTGCCTGAATCTATTTAAACAGGGTACACGAAGACCTCTCTCAGACCGCACATACCAAACCCTCGTCGTTGCTTCCAATGCAGAGGTATGATCATGGCTCTAAAAGCTGTCGTGGTCGCCAGACTCGTATACAATGTGGAGTCCTGGGCCACGTGTCTGAGAACTGCAAACAACCGCTGCACTGTGTAAACTGTGAAGGAAACCATGCCACATATTCACGTTCTTGCACATACTGGACAAAACAAAGAGATACGTTGAATGGGAAAGAGAACATTTCATTTAAAGAAGCAAGAAAAAGGGTCTCAACATTCTATGGGCCAAATTATGCTGACGTGCCTCGTCACGGCGCGCCACCGTACCAGACCCCGTCACTCCTTCATCCCGCGCATAGTGAGCTGGCGGTTGTGGCACCTTCCCACAAGGCGGCTGTAGTCTAGACTACACCACCTACTGCTGAACAGACCCGGAGACCCCAGGGTCCTCAGGTCTCAAGGCTTCGCCTCACCAAGCGAGGCCCAAAATTCGAACTACCAGCTCGCACTTGCGGGCATCCAGTGCCTCTGGGGAGGCAATAGATGCATCGGCACCCTTGGTGCCGAAAGAGTAGTGTGGCACCTTGGAGCGCGCCAAGAAAACAAAAAAAAAACAGATAACAGGACCTGGTGACGGCCCTGTTACATTAACTCAAACTCCCTGTCTAAACAGCACTCGCTTTTTGTACACACAGCACTACTTCACATTCACCATGAACACTCAACTATACAATGGAACGTCAGGGGCCTTCTAAAAAGCCTCGACATTCAAGAACTTTTACAGGAACACTCACCAAAAGTGCTGTGTGTACAAGAAACACACCTCAATTCAAAACAACTAAGTTCTTCGTAAATACGTTATTTTCCGTAAGAAGCTGGATGATGCATTGACATCATCCGGAGGTGTTGCCATTATAGTAAATCAAGGGATTGCATGCACACACAGCTCCAAACGTCCCTGAAAGCAGTGGCTGTTCAAGCTGTTCTTTTTGGTAAACTGATCACACTTTGCACTATTTACATTCCTACAAGCTATCAGCTGCAAAAAACATGACTTACAAACTTTAATTGATGCATTTCCCGAGCCCTATTTTCTCCTTGGAGACTTTAATGCGCCTAGCAGGCTACGGGGTGACTCTCGTTGTGACGCGCGAGGTCGACTGAATGAACAGTTCCTTCTCTCATCGAGCGCCTGTCTTCCGAATAAAACTAACCAACCTATTATAATCTCGCCAGTAGTATTATTGGCGAGATTATAATACTCATCCATCGACCTAAGCACATTATCGCCGTCTCTTGTGTTTCTACTCCAGAGGAAAGTCAACAGTAATCCGTACGAAAGTGACCGCTTCTCTGTAGTTTTGAGCACAACTACAACTACAGGAACTGAGTGTCCACCACGTGTTCCCAAATGGCTAATAAACAGAGCCGACTGAGAATAGTTTTATACCATCGCTTGTATATATAGAAGTGACATATGTTCTTTGAACATTGATGTTTCTGTCAACTACTTCACAGCGTTTTTGATTTATGCTGCAACAAAATGCATCCCACAAACAAATGAACAGTCTAGAAAACGGCATGTGCCGTGGTGAAACTCTGAATGCCGAAACGCACGCACACAGCAAAACAAAGCATGGTGGTTGCTTCGAAACTCACCGACAGCCGAAAATCTTGACAGCTTTAAGATAATGAAGGCTCAAGGCAGGAGAACACGTCGGCAGGCCAGAAGAGAAAGCTGCAGACGTTTTTGTCAGGAATATATTCATACATACAGGAGGCTAAAGTCTGGAACATGGTTGGTAGGGTAACAGGAAGACAAGCCCGCTTACTCCAACTCGTAAACACACAGTGTGACACCTTAGAAGATCAGGCAAACTTCCTCAATATACACTTCGAGCGGGTGTCCAGCTCGTCACACTATACTGACGCTTTCCAAAAATATAAAGCAAGAGTGAAAAGCACAAATTAGAACACAAATGAACAAGATACGAGGCATACAACGTAAGTTTTAGCTTAAGTCAGCTCCAAACATCACTAAACTCCTGCAGTAATTTTGCCCCTGTTGTGACCGTGTGCTGTATAAAATGCTCAAAAACCTCTCAATTAAATCGCAAAAATCTTTACTTTGATTATGCAATGCTATTTGGTTTCTGGCAATTTTCTGCTTCTTTGAAAAAGGCTATTATTATTCCCATTTTGAAAGAGGGCAAGTACGCATCTTCAGTTTCAGGTTATAGGCCCATTGCACTTACAAGCTGCTTGTGCAAAGTCTCCGAAAATATGATAAACTGTTGACTTGTACATTTGCTTGAAACAAACAATTTACTCGACCATTTCACTTCGGGTTTCGATATGGTAGATCCACCACAGACCACCTTATTCGTATCGAGGCACAGATCAGAGACGTCGTCCATAAACAATACTTTCTTTCTGTGTTCTTCGATATCGAAAAAGCTTAAGATACAACGTGGCGCTTTTGAATACTAAGAGACCTGTACCACTTGGCGTGCGCGGAAGAATGTTTAACATAATCGAAAGTTACCTTTCAAACCGGTTATTCCGTACCCCGCCGCGGTGGTCTAGTGGCTAAGGTACTCGGCTGCTGACCCGCAGGGCGCGGGTTCGAATCCCGGCTGCGGCGGCTGCATTTCCGATGGAGGCGGAAATGTTGTAGGCCCGTGTGCTCAGATTTGAGTGCACGTTAAAGAACCCCAGGTGGTCTAAATTTCCGGAGCCCTCCACTACGGCGTCTCTCATAATCATATAGTGGTTTTGGGACGTTAAACCCCACATATCACATATCAAACCGGTTATTCCGTGTCCAACTGGGCAGCGTTCTTTCCCAAACATCTGTCTAAGAAACAGGCAAGCCGCAAGGTGGTGTACTTAGCTGCACACTTTTTCTCATCAAAATGAATATTTGGCGCATGTCCGTCCCTCGCAACATGTTTTATTGTACATATGCCGATGACGTCCAGCTTGGCTTTAGATCTGGCAATCTGGCCATGTGTGAGCGCCAAGTTCAGCATGGTTTGAACACAGCCTCCAATTCGGCTGAAGAAAACGGGTTCCGACTGAATGCACAGAAAAGTACGTGTGCCTTGTTCTCCAGGAAAAGAGGCAGTCATGTCGAACCCGATATTTAACTGCATGGTCAAAGTCTTTCCGTTAATACCGAACACAAATTTTTAGGCTTAATCTTGGACACCAAGCTAACCTTCATGCTACACATCAGATATCTAAAAAACAAGTGCATAAAAGCTATGAACGTTTTGAAAGTGTTGTCTCGCACTACGTAGGGAGCGACAAGAAGTGTTTAATGAATTTGTATAAAAGCCTCATTTATACCCGTCTAGACTATAGGGCAATAGCATATCAATCTGCCACACCTCGTGCCCTTAAAATGCTTGACCCTAATCATCATCTAGGCATCCATCACTCCACGGGGGCTTTTCGCACTAGTCCTGTGGAAATCCTGTACGTGGAATCAAACGAATGGTCGCTCCACCTACAGAGATGTTACATGTCTTTTAAATATTATCTTAATGTATATCTAGACAAGGATCACCCATAACATTCCACAATTAATGACATGTCAAGCCTTGCTGTGTTTAAGAAACGGCTTTTCTATGAGACAGCCCTACCCACTTCGTGTGAGGGGCCTAGCGAAGAAAACCGGTATGCAACTTGAACACCGTTTGATGGCTCCCACAGTATACCTGCCACCGTAGAAATGGCAGGCAATAGATTGTGACGTGTCTTTCTTGGGGGTTAGAAAGCATGCACCAATTGCACATATCAAGACATACTTCCTAGAACTACAGTATAAATACACATGTCCTGAGTTCTTCACGGATGCTTCAAAGTCCGACACTTCTGTCACGTACGCAGCTGTCGGGCCATCCTTTTCGGAAGCCGGCGTTCTGCACTCTGATTCTAGCATTTTCACCGGTGGAGCCTATGCGATACTCGCGGCTGTAAAACACATTAAAAAAATAAAACAACAGGAGGCAATAATATATACAGATTCCCCCAGCGTATTAAAAGCTCTGAAAACTCTTAAAAAGCACCAGAACCCTGTCCTTGTCTCGCTTTATTCGCTCTTACGCACACTCTACTCATCTAAGCAGCATGTTGTAGTCTGCTGGGTGCCAGGACACCGCAAAACACAAGGCAATGTTACGGCGGACCAGCTAGCTAGATCCGCTAACAAAACCGCTTCCAATATATCGATACCAGTATCTGCACTCGACTTGAAAGCTTCTATAAAACGAAGACTCAGGGGCTACTAGCAGAGCACAAGGGACACACACGCAGGTTATAAATTGCGAGTCATCAAGCCGCAACTGGTCGTCAGCATTAAAATCACGCCTCACAGAAGTAATCCTTACAAGGTTAGAAACAGGACATACACACACAACACATTCATTTCTTTTATCTGGGGTCGATCCACGTTTGTGTGATAGATGTGGAGAAGCACTCACCGTACTTCACATTCTCATCTAGTGTAAAGAGTTAGACACGCTGAGAAGAGAACACTTTCAGTTACCCTACTGACAACAGATACCACTCCATCCTGCAATTTTCGTCGGTAGGTAACAACTTTTTACTCAAAAATCATTGTTAACTTTTTAAAAGAAATTCATACTTTGCATATCATATGCCCGAGCATTCTGTAGCACGACCTCTCCAGAGAGGTCTCCGCTGTGCTGGCTACACAACAAAGCACTTGCCTCACGGCTCTTGGACGCAAGAATTTGAACGAGTACGTGAGGCAGCTGTGCTAATGCCATATATGACCACCATCGTTTCTTTATTATCACAACTTTTGTCATCTATTAACACCGCACACTGTTCACGGCATGATCAAGATTTTATTTCTTAAATGTTTTTACCCGCCTTAGCGCGAGACATTTTATGGCCTTTAGACAGCTTTTTATCACAATCATTGTCCATATCACAAGTAAGATGAACTGGCACTCTTTGACTATGAAATGGCCCTTGCGCCACAAAATACCCAAACATCATCATCATGAGGCTTTCACATTTCACTCTCATGTTTGAAGGCAAGCTAACAGATATTTTTTTAGCATTCCGAAATCGTCTTGTAATGAAACAAGTGTGATCAGCATAACAGATTTACTGTTGGTGTGTGCAGCTTTTACAGCCTCAGAATTATCTCGAGCCCTAGTTGCGTTCCGTACATCAGTACCACCGCAGTTCAAACTCCTAAAATTAGTGTAGGACCCAAGTCACTGCGGGTTAAAATTGATTGAGCTTGCACATTTTTTAGCACAATCATCACTTGATAGATCATTATTTTTAGTATTTCCAGAGTTGAAATTCTTAGCAAGTGTTCGAAATAGAAAATTTGCTTTACTTTCCGTGATTTTGCAAAATATCACGAAGGAATACATTATCAGCGCCGGAAACTTCTATTGAAACCTCAGCGGAGTCAGTTGAAAAAATTGAAGTTATTATTTTAGGATTCCGCGCCTTCTCCCTTCAAATAATTTCTTTTTACACAGAGCTGCTCTGACGGTATCGCCCTCTGTTCATTCTGCGAACGGTCGGAGGAAGCTATTGAAGATTACCTTGTACCATGTCGTCACTCTGCAGTATTTAGAAAAAGAATACCAGCTATGTCGATGGCGAAGCTAAGTTTAAGTTTAACCACAGAAACTTTTCTAAATTTCGGTGCCTCTGTTTTGAGGCGTTCCCATAGAAAGTAGTTCGTGCGTTGTGTGATTTGATTTAAGCCACAAAATGTTGTTCATCATGATGCCCTCTTTCACAAATGCTTAAAAATGAGTTGCAAATTATTTTAAAATGCGAATAAGTAAGAGTCATACATCCAAAATAATAAAGTTTGATCTACTCCGATTTATGCTCGGCTCCAAATATCAGAATAATACAATTATATTATTCATTATTTTTGTTTTTTTTTGTTTCTCACAGTTTGAGTGTTTATTGTTGTATTGTCTTTTTTCTTGCCATATTTTGGGGGGGTAGGGAGTGGCACTAGTGCAGTAACCGTCCATCGGATACTATACGTTTTTTTTTTGGTCAATGACCCAGAGTGGGTATATGTCATGGTTCACAGGCTGCAAAGAAACAGCTGCTGGAGTACTACAGCAAAATACTTATTATTGATGGCGTAGTGAGTACTCACCTACCGGCTGCATTTCCGATCGAGGCGGAAACGTTGTAGGCCCGTGTGCTTAGGTATGGGTGCACGTTAAAAAAACCCAGGTGATCGAAATTTTCGGTGCCCTCCACTACGGCATCTGTCATACTCATTTGGTGGATTTGGGACGTTAAACCTGACATATCAATCAATGAGTACTCACCTAGTGGGCTTGTAGCCTTTATCCAAAGAGTGTTGCCAAAATGTTCTGAAAGGCCGCATTTCCATCTTTCGCTGTGACTGATCTGCATGTTCCGCGTTGGCTTGTATTCTTTTTTCAGCTGAGCTGACATACCAATTCACGTGCTTTCAGTATACGCACCAAGTAAGCGACAAGATCAAGGTGCTTTTCTAAGCGATGACGTGCGGCATGCCAGCGCAATCGGTTACAAGATTCCCCAAATAGGTCTGAATCGGTTGTCAGCTTTTCCTTGCTAAACCGTTTTGCAGTTCAAAATGCATAGATAATCATAAAACCCTGATACCTGAAAATTTTTATTTTCATTATCCCAGCAATCGTTTAAAAAGATTTCTATGCGCCTTCCAGGGTGCCATACTGTGACATTTGATCTTGCATCAACGCATGGTTTCGACTTGAATCTAACGCAAAAGCCATCGCAGAGGCCGAGAAAAATCGTCCGAGCTACCATGTTCCAGCGTCTTGTTGGTGTCAGTAAATATGCACAGAGCTTTCTTTGACATGCAAAAAATCAATAGATATATGGACATCATCGTGTGATAGAGCCATTGTTGATGTAAAACTGGGTACGAGGAAGGCTAATTGAATGCAGTAATCAAGTGGTACAGTGCTGCAATGACCTGTGTCGCTCACAGCTAAAAATTGTATCTGTATGTTCGGAAATATGAGCCTTCGTTCGCGCAATAGTAATGCTTCTTTTGAACCCTACAAAAAGCACCACGCAAGTCAACATGTACCACATCGAAAATCTTTCGAAAATTATATCAAAGCTTACCTTCTATCCTGTCCTCAAGATTGATAAGTTCTGTATATAGCAGTCATATGTTTCTCTGGTTTCGTTATTTGTAGCGTTATGACTCTTTCTTTATTACTGTACAAGTATCTACTCCATTTACTCTGTACAAAAACAATGTTACGCATGCATTATTAGTTTGTTATATTGTATTTCTTTTTATATTGTATGCTCTGAATGGTGATTTAGAGTACTTGGGTCCCATCAGGCAGAGAACATCTGCCTTTTGCCCTTGTATCCGAGACATACATTTGTCTGAAATAAAGACAACAACAACAGCATTATAAAACTGTCACTTGCGCCCTTTACAATGTCAGAGTGTCTGTACTTGTGATGAAAAAGCAATACAAAAATTTCTAGCGTACTGAAATATATTTTTCAAATGTTTCTGCTTATTCGTTTGTACTCGTGCCTGCTGTGATCTTCTAGGTTTTCTACGGACTGCTTAGCACAGCGTGAATGAATAAACTGAATGCTTTGCAATATGCATAACAAACTCATTTTCGTACAGGAGGGGCACCACCAGCCAAGGTTTTTCTGCCTCCGGGATTACGGAGTACGTATCTAGCTTACATATTAGTGTTTTGAAGCCGCAGCTTATGCTGTGAATATTTCATTCGCAGAACAATCTGAGTAAGGTAAAATCAGTGAAACGCGCCAAATCTGCCATCTTTTCCTAAGATTTTTAACCTTTGTTATCCACGCAGTTCCATCAATATTATGCATGTTAAGTTCATATTATGGTCAAGTATCCTGAATATAGTCCTTCTGTACACAATGGTTCTAAATGCAAAAAAAAAACCAGAAACGTTAACTTCCCAAAGCATACCAAAGATATTCTCGCGAAAATTGCGCTTAGTGTTTATTCTGCTAATATCGTCGTGTGCATGAAAACTTTGTGCAACTCACGTGATGTGACAAGAAGAAATATGGATAAGCCGATGTTATTAACATGTGCAATACATACGCGTATCTATTTATTGCAGCGTTTAACAATGAACTTCTGCTTTAGTCACATTTCCTCTACAAGGTACATTGGGTTTTTTTTTGTTCAGTCTATACATTTGAACAAGCCCCTTCACAGTAGTTAAGGTGGCTTACCGTTAAGCTTATTTAGTAGCTGGCCATGTAGTCCGTGCTTTACATTTCAACAAGCACGCGAAGTAGTTATGGTTCTTTAAGACAGTCTACTCGGTTTTAGCAGGCTTTAATACTGTACTTAGCAGGACTACTCATAGCTAGATCTGCAGAAGGCGTTAAGCTTGTGTTCATTACAAACATTACATTCAGCTCAAGCTCATACGTTCAGTAACTGGTATCTTTTTTAATGGGTGAAATCTACATGTGGAGTATACATTGCAAAAGACAAGCTAAAAATGGCAACCTCATCATAACATACGCTATTTGCATACTTTAAATCTGCTTGCAAACTTCTAAACACAACTGTTGACATGAACGCAAGCGTGCTATATTTTTGTTCACAAATCTTTCCTCATCCTTTCATATACCGGTGGCTAATGTTCAACTTGATCGTCATTGCTATATAGTTTTTAAGCGCAAAACAGGGCCGCTGTGAAAAATATCTCGTTTACCTGAAGCCCCAGGAAGATATGAATTTTTGTATCACTGCACCATAATCTGTGATTCGAATTTCTCCTCTGCTTGAGTTAGAAAATATTAAAATTTACTCCAGTAGTTGAGTACAAGTCCTTGTGTTAATATACCGTAATTATATTGACATTGTTGTCTCTCTCAGCGTCCATCATTCTAGCCAAAGTGCCAGTCAGGATAGTTGGTAGATCTTCATCTCAATAAAAAAATGAAACACGTTAAAGTGAGGTACAAATGTAGAAAAAACGGAGTTAAAAGAAAACGATAGTACCTGATTTTAACAGAGCAAGGCGCGTTTGCTTAGCAAGCACAGGTTCTATTTGCTGTACTTTTATTCCTGCATTTGTATGTGAACCAATTTTTATGAAGACTACCATCATTTGTACGCAATCGACACATTATTTACCATTACTGCAGAGTCAACTATTGTCAATGTACCTGCATTTTAAAAAAGTCGTGATTACTGAAATAGATTAGGTAAGCAGCATGCTAGCAATAAAGACTAATACGTAAAAAACTGAACTATTGGTCAGCCGTCTAAGAATAACATAAAAAATTCGTGACATCAAGTGAGGCACCAGAATGTGCAAAGCACGACGTATATTTATCAGAAAAACTTACTGCAGAATTGAGCTACCAGAACAAAATATCTGCACAAATAGGAATAAGCTGTAGCGAATTCTGCGTCCAGTTTTGGATAATGAATGGTACTTTCCCATTATGTTTCAGGTAAACAAATATAATGGTCACCCTCATGTTATCGGTATTTAACAACGGCGCAGAAACCTGGGCGCTACGAATGTGCTTTAGCCCAAGAGTATCAGGGCTAAGCTGGCTATTTCATAATTCCACACTGCAACTGTTGAGAAGCACAGCTTGTGTTGTAGCCGGTAGTTTTGGTGTTTTTCAGGTTTCTGGTTAAGGCCGAGACAGCATACTGCCAATGTGTTTACACAAAAATCTCTGAATCTATTGCTTTCTGCACTTCTTTTTTTCAATTAGGGCCTGGATAGAAGTGCTGTCTACAACGCCTTGCTACTTCTGGAATGGACAACTTACTGGAATGGACAGTAAGTTGGACAGGTGCCGATTCAAAGGACCGAATAATTCAAAAATCTGCCGGACAGAACCCGTGCTGTTATTTCACAAGGAACCTTAGATGTACCACAATTGTGAACCAATACGAATTGCTCCAGTACACTCCTTGAAGCCTCACTAAGCGTTTGTGATGACGCTTTTCTTTAGCGGGGGCTGAACCTGGTTGAGTAGTGCACATATAGCTGTGATTGTGGTCCAACGAAATCAATAGCCCAGCCAAATATGTTGGTGAATGGGCTGGACAAGCAAAAAAATTGCTAAAAAGGCGAGGTGTTCCATACTTCCTACATTATTCGACACATGGAGCCTCCATACACGTCTGGGTACATGCACTGTGTGACGTTATTGCATCAGCACCTTGTAAAAACTGTGAGTCTGTTCCTCGTCATGAATGGCCAAATAAAATACTTAAAAATGAATTTGTGAGCTGTAAATGCTTTTCCGCAAGACATGCTGGACGTGCTGGACTTGCTGCCTAATAAAACAAATTGGCTGCTTAAGCTTACTCTTCCTGAAACAAGGGAGGCTGATATTAGATTTTTTTGAGCTGAGGAAAAATGGTTCATATAGGATTGATATGATGTTTTAAACGAAAAAGAGTTCAGCCCGTATCCTATAGTGGCCTGCCACATTCCAGGCGCGCATCTTTGATTGGCTGAGTCATTCCACACAGTGGTTTCCGTGCAGATGAAAGGCGCGCCTAGTTGTTCAATGATTGGCGCCCTGTCAAACTAAAAACACAGCAAAGTAATAAGACTAACTTCGTCATTCTATGAATAGCGCAGGGGCAGTTTCTACTCAACAATTTAACAGTTGAAAGAAATTAGTCTTATCTTCACTGCTTCAAAAGTCTAATCATACGCATCTGTGCCAAGCATTTACAACACTTGCTTTTTACCTAATGACTTGTATTGTTTAGTCTGCATCGTGAAGAATAATACAATGACTTTTATTCGTCAACAACTCAAACTGATCCCAACAGCAATGTCACCTGATTTCAGATTACGTATAAAAGGCTACAGTCGATGTAAAGTTTGAAATAAAAAAATAGGGGGCTTTTAATCTTCATTTTTAACAGTGAAAAGCGACCTTGATATAGCGTAATTTAAACCACTTAGTGCATACTTTTTATTGTGTGTTGTTCCTGGAGAAGTGAAAATTGCAGAATATAACAGTGTAAGTGATAAAGTTGAAAGCGGCTTGCGTCACTCAAGCTTTCGCATATGGCTGCATTATGTGTAATGGATAGCATGCTTCAAATCATGAACAATTATGCTTGTGAAATGTGAAAGTTACTACCCAACCACTACGTTGTCTTCAGTCCACACTACAGTAACGCGTGAGCCTTTGGTTATGGGTGGGCAGCTCTAAACCATGAAGTCAATATGTTACTGATATGTTCTGATGCTGGATGACAATGTTCACTTGTACCACTCAATATTACTGCGATAATTCGTACTGCATTGTGAAGTATGTGTATATAGGACGCGTGTGCTTATAACGCATGAACATTATTTTTACGGCATTTCTGGGGAGGGGCGCTTCAATTTCTTTAGGAACGAACATGTGACAGCAAGGTAGAGCACCAGATAGCCATACAGTAAGTCTGGGTTAAATCCTCTCTGAAACCCCATTTATTCATTAAATATTTCTTGCCTCTTTGTCAATTCTTTTGACAATGACAAGATAATTACATTTCAATCACAAGGAACGACGCCGATGCAGACCCCAACACCATAATTTCCGTGAAACAAGTTCGTAAGCGCTATAGCGTCGGAACTTAAATTTATGCTTCTTACGAAGCAGGTCGCTCAAGTTGTGCATTTTTTGCAGTGTCGCAAATACACCGTTACTAGGAACATGCATAAACTGAACTTCTAGACGTCCAAAATGCGGCGATCTGTCTCGCTTGTTTGACACAAAGATGTGTCTATGCACTAATGCATCCTGCCGTTCAGGCTCCCATCCACTCACTTGTATGGCTGTGTAATCTGCTATGAATAATTTTTAAAAAATAACTCAGCCTATGTGTATTATGCACTACCACGCATCTTTACGCTTTGAAGTAAAATGAAGAAAATGATGCCCCTGTGAAATTATACTCGTGCTCTAAAAAATGATAACTAATTTACCCACGGCATCGAATTCATTGTCTATTTAGGTTATTCGTAAAAACTAGCACTATAGTTTTGACCACGACTGAGTGCCCTTATGCATGTGCTTTTTGTGTGGTCGCATTGAATTTTATTCAGTGTTTTCTTGAATTTTCCCCTGCCCCACTCGATCACCATTAACATTAAAAACTGGATTAAAAATTGTGTTAAATTGCAACACTCTTGTAACAACGTTGCGATCACAGACCAGTTACTAGCTGAAAATTCCATTTTCGGTGAAAACTGCCACGTCAATATTCAGATGAGAAGTGACAAGAGAAAGTGGGGAGGTGGTAATGTCAGCCCTGAGTCCGCATAATACAACCGCGACTGTCGCAAGCGCCCGCTGGCTGCAGACTACTGAACCCTTGTATAGAGCAGTATTACATAAATGGTGAATGATATTAGAATAACATAAAAAAAAATAGCTTCCGGTAAGCTTTGCTAGTGCAATTGAATGGCGAGCTACGTCTCTGTGCTATAAAACTTTGACTAATGTTTAGGTGTCTTGATTAGGTGATTGAGGTACAAGCATAGGAAAAGGAACCAGGCCGAAACACCCTGAAAATAAGCATGTTAAGTGTTTTATGTTGATCATACAACATTATGTAAAAAGGTTGCCATAATTTTAAAATTCTACTGATAATCTGAATTAAAACGTAAAATACTGATCGAGGTTTCTTGCGAATAGATTCCAAACGAAATGGCAGCAGTGATAGGCTGCAGCTGGTTGTTTCTTCATTGTACAGCTGCTCCAGTTTTTAGCCTTCATTCGTCATCTTTAGCTATCAATAGAATATCTCATGGCTTCAGATAGAACATAGTAATAATACAGCAATGACTGTTGAATTCCAGTGACCCGTCAGCATATAATTATTACTCATACTGACACAGCTGCTAAATTAAAACGTTTACTCAATATGGAGGCCCATGCAGATGATTTGGCCAATTACGATAATGTGCAAAAATAGACACTTCCTGATATCTTCCCATTCTCGCATGTCGTCATCTTACGGCTTACTTTTACGTATATTGCCACTTCGTCTAGTCTTCACTGTTCCTAGAACGTCTACAAACGTCCGGGTACTTCGGTAGCTCTTCCATTCAGTGATTTACCAAGTGAGTCGCTTTTATTAACGAATAGAGTGCAAAACATCTGAGCTGGTCATTTTATCTGAAAGGCGTCTAAAATATATTACAAAAATGACAGCATATCCGCCTAGTGAAATAAAATGAGTACAGCAAAGTGCTGCAGGGTTTCATTGCTAATCCGTGAATCCTCCGCAAACATCGCCCACTAAATCATCAAAGACGTGACAAACGCTGTATATAAAGATACAGCAAATTTTATTACTCGTAAGTGGTAGCTATACGTCGCTTCTGTTTCCTCTTTATTATAGCAGCTTTATGATTGGTGACATGGTGGATCGGTGTTTGGCGTAGTGAGATGCTTGTAAGAACAAAGTAGTGGGCAGTTTGCAAATGTGTAACTGTAGGCGGTCTTGTACAAACAAGGGATGGACTTAGTGGAACAATCTATGGTTCTTTAACACCCGCCTAGATACAAGTACATCACCATCTTGCATTTCATATTGCCTACTTCTCAACAGTATTTGCTTTATTGTCCGTGAAGTGGTGGAGAGTGGTGGGGCATAGTGAAATGTTCGCAAGGAGAAAGTAGTGGGCGGCTGGCCTTGTTGGAACTTTAGGCGGTCACGTACAAATATACAAGGGATAGGCTGACCCATGCCTTTAGGAGCTTCGCCCCTAAAATAAGTGTATTCTTCACGGATTTGAATAGCGGGAGTATTCTTTATCTATCTATCTATCTATCTATCTATCTATCTATCTATCTATCTATCTATCTATCTATCTATCTATCTATCTATCTATCTATCTATCTATCTATCTATCTATCTATCTATCTGTCTATCTATCTGCAAGTACAATTGCCTGGCCATGTTATAACTTGAAAATCCTGCTGCGTGTGTCTTCGAGCCTTCTTCAGACACCTGATTCCCATAGACAATTACAACAAGCCGCAGTATGAGGGCATGCTCTTCTGGTGATTCAAGGGTTACGTGTATCCAGGGACAGGGAGAGCAGACGGGGAAGATGTAAATGTGGGGTTGTTAAAAAACTGACATAGATACCACTTGCTCGATGAGTGTAAATTAATGAAACTAGATTCAGAAAAAAAGATCGTCACAAAACTCTGCATGGCTGTGCCATATGCTACAAGAAAACCACATCACATCTGAGAACAACTTTGAAGAAAAATCCTGTGCATGTGCCTTGTCAGTGAAACATATCTTGAATGAATGAATGAATGAATAAAACATTTATTGCAGAAAATGTAAATCAAAATACTACTGGGCGGGTCTCTATTCCGGGACTCCGTTGGATTGCGCTGCAACTCGCGCCCACTCCACGAGTCTCCGCTGGTCCTCGAGAGTTGGACCCGACAAAGCCTCGTCCCACCCCTTCAACGTTGGCTACGTAATTTGCATGATGCTTCTATTAGACTTTCAGGCACAAACCATGTGAAACAGGTCAGCGCGGCTGCCAAACTATATACACAATGGACTAAATTGTTCTGGGTCTATTTTTGCCATCATGACCGGGCTGCTGGGTGACATGGTTTGGAGCCTGCGCAGACAGGTCTCCTAGGTATTAGTAAGTCTCTTAGCGGGATGAGGCAAAGTTTGTATTCGTAGGCGATATATCTGCAGCATACCTGCTTATGCTGTAGCCAGTATTGGTGGTGGAATGCCGTGGTCTGAGGGGTCGGTATACAGAGCCCGGGGAAGGACTGCTGAGCCGAGTTGTATGCTAGCTCGTTTGCGGCTGCTCCGGGTGACCTGGCATTCAAATTAGCGGCTTTTTTCGCGGCTCGCGTTTGTGCCTGCCATAGGATGGCGCGATTGTGAGATCAAATACAGCCTCTCATGTAGTTCCAGTAGAGTACATTCGAATATGTGAGTATGTATTCCGCAAAAGAGTGCATTCCTGCTTGGGTATTGCCGTTTCCTCTACGATAGATGCATCAGAGCATCTTAGTGATGAGCCGTCAACTACCTTACTTTAATGAATGGTTTCCATGGTAGAAATTCCTCCCACTGGTCACATCTTTAGTAGCTGCAGCACGAGTTATACATTTTTATAACACGTCAATAAATAATAAACACATACCGTTGTCGTAAATGCGCCACTTTGGCCTAATGATAACTGTGGTTCGAGTACTGGCTCTGCTTCTATCGCAGTCCAATGAGCACTTGAAAGAGTCCCGTTTAGAATTCCCATCATTGCACCGTAATGAGTACTGCATTTCAATAACAGTGACATTTTTGCTTCTACTAGATGCCTGAATTTCCTCAAGAATACTTTGATCTTGAGTGACTTGTGCCCCATTGCTGAACATCATATTTGTGGCGCAAACGTCAAAGCCCTGAGAGAACTTCTAGAAGCATTCCATATTCGAAGGAGCCGATTCGGCTGTGTCAGTGTTACTACTGTTGTATTATAGAAAACAGAGATATCCTATTTTTTGTGGGTTTTATATTATTATCCTGATTCTAAAGCGCATGCATGTAAGTTTTCTTGATTTCCAGCTTTTGCTTGCAATAAATTGTCAGTAATTCGCAGCACCTCCGTCTATTTCCTATGCCTTTTTCAACGTTTTAGCTTTGCACCCACAATAATATGTGTAGCTGAGGTTCTATCGAAAGATAAGTTACTATTCCAACGCCACATAGTTACGTTCCTCGTAAGTTAATGATGTGCACACAATGACTTCTTGTCGAAAAACACTTCCGTGCCCCACAATGCAGCTTGTCTCTCGATTAGTTCATTTGAATTCAAAGGTTTTTCTCAATTAAAACAATTCTTGGTGTAGTCATGATTTTTAGTTTTGCTATTGTGATTTTAAAATCTTGATTGCATTGATGAGGCCAGCTCTATTGTTTTAAGAGATTACTTTTTTGTTATCCTATTGTGACTTTCTCTAATCAATGGAAAAAATTAATGTGTTAAGTTTCGTTGAAAGTTCCGGTTGCGATAGGCTTAGTATGAACCAGTTTTGTGACGTACTATTGTTTTTTTTAATCATTGGTTTTGGGACGTTAAACCCCACATATCAATCAATTGTTTTTAATCATTGTCGAGAATGCTTGATTGCTTATTTTGAAATGAATGTAGAAGATACTCGGCTTTATACTACAATGAGCCATTGCTACCTGCACTGCTAGCCAGCCCTTAGAGCAAAACCTGTATCCAGTCGTCGCGAGTTCTGCCATTAAAACATGTTCATTTAAACTGGTGCAGATTCAGGGTACACCTGGTCTACACCCTGGAACTACGCAGCAGGACACTATCTTTATTACAAATCTTGGCATAATTCGTGAGCTTTCCAGTCGGCTTTGTAAACGTCTTGCGTTTCTTTAACGTTGCGCCTCTGAACGTTTTCACACATGCTTCAGCTGATGTCCCTATTCTTTTCATGGTTACTGACGTGTGCCTGTCAGTAGTGATACGTGTCTAGCATTAGATATTGATGCAATATCGGCCAACTTAATTTGGCTCCAGACAGTTGCAGGTCAGCAGCTGTGGTTTCATTGCGGTTTTTCCGAGACTGCCTTCTGGCGCAGTTTAAGGAGCTGTTCTGTAGCTAAACAGAAACTATGTAGAAGTACGGTGCTTAGTAATGACTGCGGGGGCACTTGCACGGTGCTGGTGATGAATATGGCTTTCACGAGGTGTTACTTAATTGGTTGTTATAGCTTCCAGCAGGCAAAGGAGTGCGTTGCACTTGATCCTGAGTAGAGTAGCAACGAATAAATTTGCGTTTGTGCCTTGTCTCCAGTTCTATAATGTTGAACTCCACAGAGGAAACATCGTGGTTTACAGGCGTGGTCAGGCTGCCCTTCTGATGCCGCACCACACGCCACTTATTAGCAAGCGCCCACGTGTGGCTCATCTTCTCCTGATGATAACATGCTGCAGTGTCGTGAATGCGCCTCGATATGTTTTCTCTCTCGCTTTGTTTAAAGCATTCGTTTATAATCAACTGTTGACTACGCCATGGGGCCGTCCTGTTGTACACCTTTCGACAAACCTGCCGGGGCGTCTGCACGAGCAGGCGTTTGGTGTGTGGCAGCACCACGAACGCGAGCCAAAGGGGGGGGGGGTTGACCTTTTCTTACGCTTCTCCGTGCGTGGCTTAGCCATGTCTGGGGAAAAGGGGATCCTGGGGGTTGAGCCGACGCCGGGTGATTGAACCTTTCAGCCCCCCCCCCCCGGATAGGCAACACACCTCTTTGGCACCGCCTTCACGTAGACGGCACGCCTCAGCTGACCCACCCAGGGGAAATCGACAGTCACTTTTTCCTCCCTCTTTCTCCTACAACTTCGCCTTTATCTCTCACTGTTTTATCTTTGCTGTCTACTTCCTTCTGTGTACTTCCGATTTTTCCTAGCGGCAAGGGTTGACCTTGTTTATGTGCTCTGTCTTGGACACAATTTATTTCGTTAGAGCGGCTGTGTACAGCTGACGTTGACATCGCTTATATAATTTTAGAACGTGTGAGGTCCCCTTGTTGGGCTCCTTGGTGCGCGGCTGGCATGGCTGCAAAACGTAAACCTATTTTATAGCTTTTACTTCTCTCCTTCACTGCACGATCGTCCTTTCACAAAGAGAGGGCGCACCGAACACATTTGCTCTGATTTCAGAAAACCTGAAGAAACGGTTCCCCATTACATGTAGTTCACTGTGAGACTGTTGAAAATGACGCCGGAACAATCTCGCCTTTTGTTGTCTCCAAAAGCCTCACCACTGCACTTGGTCCAGGTTAAAGGGTCACAAGAATTGTCAGTGGGGATCTCTTCACCGAGGTGAAAAGTCAGGCCCATTATGAAAACCTCTCAAATATAGAGTCGCTTGGAAACATCCCCATCTCGATTTCACCATACCGTTCCCTCGACATTTCCCGAGGCATTGTGTCCCATCAAAACTTGCTTGGCCTGACTGAAGGTGAGCTCTTCGAGGACTTGAAGGACCAGTAGGTGACACAAGTACAAAGAATCAAAATTAGACAGGTTAGGATGGAAGTCGTAACCAAACATGTAATTGTGACATTTTGCACCAGTACCCTGCCTGGACATATCAAAACGGGATATTTGAAAAAAAATGTGCGACCCTACATTCCCAATCCACGACGTTGCTTTAAATACCAGCGTTTTGGTCATGGCTCTCAGAGTTGGTGCGGCCAACTCACCTGTGCAAATTGTGCCACTATAAGACAGGCCACAGACGATTGTACGCTGGAGGATAAGGCTCACTGCGAAAACTGCGATGGTGCCCACTCCATATACTCCCAAACTTTTTCAACATGAAAAAAAGAAATAATCACAGTTAACGTCCCACAAAACAAATTTTCGAGAAGCCCGACAACAGGTATTTGTTTTTTTTTTCACAAGCCATCGTTCGCCATTATAGTACAACAGGGGACAGCACTACGACGGCCTGCGGCAGCTGCCCATGCCAAACACAGTGTGCCCAGGTGGCTGCCAATCCGTCCGCCTACGGTGTGGACAGCAAAGTCTGACCTGCCATGCATCCCCACAGCCACAACCGCGGCCGCTGCAAGCCCTTGCGCCGCCAGTGTAGCCCAGCAGCTAAGGAGGTCCCTTCGATCGACGGGACAAAAGGTTTTGTCTACCGAGGTGAAGGCGACCCCAGGGTCGACAGATATAGATGCCTCGTCCCACCAGGTCAGGTTCCAAGATCGAAACACAAGCTCGCAAATGCGGACACGCCGCGCCTCTTAGGAAGCAATGAACACCACGGTACCCCTGGTGCCGAAAGATTGGTGTGGCTCCCTGGAGCGCGCTAAGAGAAATAAAAAGCCCATAACGGGACCCGATGACGGCCCTGTTACTGGAGTCTTAATGTCCAGCTCAAAGAGCAGCCACATTTCATTTTGTACACAGAGCACTACATTGCGCTCAATATGGCAACGCAAATAATACGTTCGATGGTCAGAGGACTGCTTAAAAACTTTGAATATATCCAAGAGCTGTTATACAAACATTCGCCAAAACTGTCGTGTGTACAGGAAACACATTTAAAATCCAAAAAACACCAATTTTTTGTGTCACTATTATCTATTTTGAAAGGACAGAGATGTTGCTGCGGCGTTATCCGGTGGTGTAACCATTAGTGTTAATCAAACAGTTGCATGTACACATTTACCACTACAAACAACCCAAGGGGCAGTGGCTGTTTGATCAGTTCTTTTCAACAATCTTGTCACCATCTCATCTCTGTACATACCTTCCCACCACGGTCTTGAAAAACACGAATTCCAGTCCTTAATAAATGAACAACCTGAAGCCTATCGTGTCTTTAGAGACGTGAATTCTCATTGTGGTCGGTAGGGTGGTTTTCACTGCGACGCATGAGGTCGTGTCATTGAACAGTTCCTTTTCTCTCTCGGTGTCTTTTTGTTGAATAGGAAAGAGGCAACTTAATATAACCTTGGCAACAAAACTTACTCCTTCATAGACCTCAGTATCGCCTCTCCTTCCCTTGTAGCATCACTTCAATGTGAACAGCAACGCCAGAAGCCAAAAGCCCGCCAAAAGCCCGCAAACGGTAGCGGAAGTGGTCCAACTTTGTCAGAGCTATGATGAGCTCTGGAAACAGCGTGACACCACTCGTCGTGCCAGCATGCCATGTGCAACAATCTCCGCTTTAACGTCGGCTGGCACTGCTATAGACCACACCACTTTGCTTCTCGAGATCAAGCAATTTGTACGAGAGGAGGTCGCACGCCAGTTGTCCCTCGTGCCTTATACCTCCGAAGGTGCCCCATCTACTTTAGCGCCATCAATACAGCGAGTAGTCCAGGACCAAGTGTCCGAGGCGCTACCAACAGCTCACGCACCACCGGTGGCTGCTCCATTGACCTATGCCGAAGCACTGAACGGAACCCGACGTCCAACTGTCACGAACGGCCACGTTTCTTTGTCGCAAACGCCTACGTCCACGCATCCCTTTGTCGTACCGACTGAGCCTACGTACCAGACTGCCCGTCCTTTCTCCCGACAACCACCTCCACGCTTTCAGAACCCTTGGCGCACTCAAGACAACCGCCCCATATGCTTCGCCTGTGGGATCGCGGGTCACGTGGCACGATTTTGTCGACAGCGCTAGTTTTTCCTGCGTGGCGACGTCAGGCCCAACAATTACGATTTCCCAGCACGATCGGAGCTTGCTGTATATGGCGACACTGCCACCATGGACACATGTTCACCTCGCCGGAACTTCAACAGACACCAGTCGCCTTCACCCCGACGCCGTTCCCTTTCCCCTATGCTACGTCGACCTCGCCCTGTCCCTGAGGAAAACTAGGAGCCGCAGTTCCGGGGGCAAGAACTGCGGATCTTTCGAACTCCACAAGACCTTGTTTTTCGCCGTCCAACGTCGTTGCTGTCTCCGTTGAAGGTATACCTGTTTTTGCATTGGTCGATACTGGCGCCGCAGTGTGTGTAATGACTGAAAAACTTTGCCGTCGACTGAAAAAAGTCACAATGCCTCTTCGCGACTTTGTTTTGAGCACTGCGAGCGAGCAACGAATTCGCCCTTTTACTGCATGCACAGCACGTGTCGTTATTGCTGACAATATTTATGTCGTCGAGTTTGTAGTGCTCCCGCAGTGTTCCCATGACATTATATTGGGCTGGGACTTTCTCTGCACTCATCATGCCGTCATCGACTGTGCTCGCGCCGAAGTGGAATTCGCGCCGTTATGCGACGCTGCTTCCCTCGACTCGTCCCTTTCACCTACAAAAGTTTTCGTTGCCGCCGACACTTCAATACCCCCGTTCTCATCCGCCCTAGTTCCGCTTTCCTGTGACGTCTCTAGTAGCTCAACTGTTATTTTTACACCTTCTGAAACCGCTGTTCGCCGCAAGTGCTTCCTGATTCTTTTCGCCGTACTGAATGTTCTCGATGGATCAAGTGCAATTTATGTTTCAAATCCGTTTCCCTCGCCTTCCAAGTTACTGTGCAGAGAGTGCCTGGGCTTTGCCGATGACATTGATCCCTCGAGTGCACGTGTAGTTCCTGACCACTCGACTACGCTACCTATTGACGCTGTTGATTGTTACACGTCATCCTCTTTCCCATCATTCACCGACGCAATTTCGCGCTGCATCGACACCAACCTTACGGCTCAGCAGCGCACCGACATCATCGCCCTCCTCGAGCGTTTCCGCGCCAGCTTCGACCACCAGCAACTGACTTTGGGCCGTGCTTCCACAGTATCTCACGGAATCGACACTGGCCTTCACGCTCTTTTACGTCAGTGTCCGTATCGGGTATCCGCATCTGAGCGTCGCATAATCGCGGAACAAGTTGACGACATGTTGAAGCGAGGTGTTATTGAGCCCTCTAACAGCCCGTGGGCCTCCCCAGTTGTTCTAGTCAAGAAAAAGGATGGCTCAATAAGATTCTGCGTCGACTACCACCGGTTGAATAAGATCACGCGCAAAGATGTTTACCCGCTACCTCGCATAGACGATGCCCTTGACTGCTTACAAGGCGCGGAGTTCTTCTCGTCACTAGATCTGCGTTCAGGTTATTGGCAGGTTCCCATGGCTGAGGCGTATCGCCCCAAGACGGCTTTTGTTACACCTGATCGCTTATACGAATTTAACGTCATGCCATTCGGGCTCTGCAATGCGCCTGCCACTTTCGAGCGCATGATCAACAACATCCTCCGTGGCCTGAAATGGGAGACATGTTTGTGTTATTTATACGATGTCGTGATATTTTCAAGCGACTTTTCAACGCATCTTCAGCGGCTCGAGACAGTGCTTGCTTGCCTCGCCGCTGCCGGTCTACAGCTCAACTTGAAGAAGTGCTGCTTCGGCGCTCGAAAACTCCTAATTTTGGGCCATGTTGTATCTAGAGATGGCATTCTTCCGGATCCGACGAAACTCCGTGCCGTTGCCGAATTTCCTAAGCCGAAGACCTTAAAAGAACTTCGCAGCTTCCTCGGTTTATGTTCTTATTTTCGTCGTTTTATTCGCAACTTCGCCTCCATCATATCGCCCTTGACTGACCTTCTTGCCGGCAACAACGACCTTTCAAGTTGGTCGTCAGCTTGTGATGATGCGTTTGCCACACTCCGCCACCTTCTTACGTCACCTCCTATACTGCGACATTTTGATCCTCTTGCGCCGACGGAAATACACACGGATGCTAGCGGAGTTGGCCTCGGTGCTGTGCTCGCCCAGCGTAAACCTGGATTTGATGAGTACGTCGTCTCTTACGCCAGCCGTGCACTCACGAAAGCAGAAGCCAACTATTCAGTCACCGAAAAAGAGTGCCTAGCCATCATATGGGCCATAGGCAAGTTTCGACCCTATCTTTACGGGCGCCCATTCAGCGTCGTTACTGATGATCATGCATTATGTTGGCTCTCACCCAGCACCTCCACCAATTATAATGAGACGTTTTAAAGTGGCACTTTTTTATAAAACCGGAGAGCGGTCACGACACGTCAAGCGGTAATGGCGGAACTAGCCTGAGTCTCCAGCCAACCAAACGTCGTCTTCTTCACCGACTGAGTCATACCCGCTGCCTTTCTGAGTAGCCTCATCTTCTTCACTACAAATGGAGAATAATCAATAATGCCTATGGAAGTGACCATTTTCCTGACGTATTCAGTACACGAATTTTATACGAATGTCCTTCATGTGTTTCCAAATGGCTGACATACAAAGCTGACTGGTAACAGTTTCATAACATTACTTGTTTAGGTTGGACTTACGTATGTGGATTTAGCATAGATAAAGCGGTCCAGTACTTCATGGCTTTCCTTATTGATGCAGCAGCCAAGTGCATACCGCATACACCTGAACTGCCCGGCAAGCGACATGTCCCATGGCAGAACAGTGAGTGTCGTAATATGCGAATAGAGCAGAACAGGTTTGGAGGTTGCCTCGGAACTCACCGACAGCCGAAAATCTTGACAGCATTAGGAAAATAAAGTCTCAAGGCCGAAGAACGCGTCGGCAGGCCAGGAGAGACAGGTGGCACAAGTTTTTATCTGGGATCAATTCATATACACATAAAGCTTAAATATGCTAAATGATTGGTAGGGTAGCAAGAAAACAAGTACACTTACTACCTCTCGTAAACACAGAAGGAGACAGCCTGGAAGATCAGGTGAACTTCATCGATGTACACTACGAGCAGGTGTCTAGCTCATCACAATTACTGAAGCTTTACAAAGATATAAAACAAGAATATATAAGCAGAAACCGTAACACAGGTGGACAAATACTAGGTATACAGCCACCTTTCATTTTAGCTCAGCTGCAAACATCACTAAACTCCTCAAGTAGTTCTCCCTTAGGCTACGGCCGTGTCACATACAAAATGTTGAAAAACCTGCCGCTCAAAATGAAAACTAACTTTACTTTCCCTATGCAATGCTACCTGGCCTTCTGGGGCCATTCCTACTTCCTCGAAAGAGGCTGTTGTTATCCCTATTTAGAAACAGGGCAATGACCTTTTCTCAGTTTCGAGTTGTAGGCTCATTGCACTTACATGCTGCCTTCGTAAACTTTTTCAAGAGATAATAAATCGGCGACTTTTACAGCTTCTTGAAACACACGATCTGCTCGACCGGTTCTAGTGTGGGTTTCGAAAGGGTAGATCCCCCACCAACCATCTGGTGCGTATGAAGGCATAGATCCAAGGCTTTTTCATCCACAAACAATGCTTCCTCTCTTTGTTCCTCAATATCAAGAATGCCTATGACACAACATGACATTTTGGCGTATGAAGAACCTTGTCTCACCTGGGTGTGCGCGGTAGAGTGCTTTCTGTAATTGAGAGTTACTTGTCTAATTGGACATTCCGTGTCCGTTTGGGCAGTATTCTCTCCAAAACATTTATCCAAGAAATGGGACTACCGCAAGGTGGTCAACTCAGTTGTACATTTTTTATTACCCAAATGAATTGATTGCACTTGTCATCCGCCCTAAAATGTTCTATTCTACATATGTAGATGAAGTCTAGCTTGGCTTTAAATCATGCAACCTGGTAAATTAATTGTGAGAGACAGGCTCAGCCATGTGTAAGTGAGGTCTCCAAATATGCAGAGAAAAATGCATTCCGCCTGAACCCGCAAAAAAGCACCTTTGTCTTGTTTTCCCGAAAGAGAGGCATGCACTCAGAACCCGACATTCAACTGAATGGTGAAAGTCTGTCTCTTATTGCAGAGCATAAATTCTTGGCCCTAATCTTGCACAACGAGCTAACCTTCATTCCGCAAATCAAGTATTTAAAAACAAAATGTGTAAACGTCATCGATGTTCAAACAGAGTTGTCACGTACTATGCAGGGTAGTGACAGGCAATGTATCGTGAGGTTGTATAGAACCTCATTCGCAGCCACTTAGATTATGGGGCCGTTGTTTATCAGTCTGCTACTCAAAGTGCTGTGAAGATGCTGGACCCCTTGCACCATTCTGGCATTCACCTTCTTAAGGGTACTTTTCCGTCAGCCCCGTAGAAAGTCTCTACGTTGAGTTAAACGAGTGGTCGCTTCATCTGCAGAGAAATTACTTGTCCTCTGTATTTTTCCTTAAGGTGAAAGCAGAAAAAAAGCACCCCTCATACTCCTCTAAATATGATTTCTCGAGCTCCGTTCTGTTTTAAGACAGGCCTTCGATGAGGCAGCCCTACTCAGTTCGCCTGGAGGGATTTAATGAGGAAACTGGTGTGTCACTTGAAAACAGTTCATTGGCTCCTGCAGCATAGCCGCCACCGTGGCAATGGCAGACTATATACTGCTGAGTGTCTTTCCCAGAACTTATAAAACAGGCGCTGATTGCCCATATCCGAACATACTTTCTGAAACTTCATTACAAATACACACTTCTTGAGATTTTACAGATGACTCTGTGCTCTACGTTGCTGTCGGCTTATTCTTTTCGGATGCTGGCCCCCTACATCCAGAAACAAGTATCTTCACAGTGGAAGCTTACACAATAGTTGTGGCCGCTAAGCACACAAAACAATTACAGGTAAAAAAAGCAGTAATTTATACGGACTCTCTCAGTGTGATAACAGCTCTGCAAACACCTAAAAACAAAAAGAAACCCTGTCTTTGTCTTACTTCACTCTATTTTATGCACACTCTGCTCTCCAAAACACTATGTCGTAGTGTGCTGGGTGTGAGAGCACCGTGAGATATAAGGCAACGTGATGACGGATCAGCTTGCTGCATTCTTCCATGAAAGCACTGCCACTACACCCATATCCATCCCGGCCCTTGACATGAAACCATCTCTCAAACGAGAGCTCAGAAACTACTGGCAGAGCGATTGGGATAGACAAACACAATACAAACTACACGTTATTAAGCCACACCTACATCATTGGCCACCAGTATCGAAATCACGTCGTACAGACGTAACCCTAACAAGGCTCAGGGTAGGACACACATACCCGAAAACTCATATCTTTTGTTCGGTGACGATCCATCATTGTGTGACAGATTTGGTGAAGAACTAACAGTTCTTCATATTTTATTCCAGTGTGAATAATTAGACACTCTATGAATACAACACTTTTCATTACCCTACCAGAAACATATACCATTGCATCCTGCATTGTACGTCTGTAGGGAACCACATTTCACTCATAAACCTGTGTTAGCTTTTTAGGAGATGTGCGCCTCTACCATGAATATACCCAGGCATTGCGTAGCGCGATTTCTCAAGAGAGGTTGCAGCTGCGGTGGCTACATCGAAAAGTACTTGCCTCGCGGCTCTTGGGCACAAGGGCGCCTATGAGGCACTTGCGCTAGTGCCAGATATCTTTGCACATGCTTTTATTATCAGAACGTTTTGCCAGCCATTTTTACTATACATTACACGTCACGGTCAATATGTTATTACTTCTATGTTTCACTCACTTTAGCGCGAGGAATTTTAAGGCCCTGCGAACGTGATACATAGGATGGTGGTTCCAATGAGCATATGGCGTCACGATGTGCTACTGTTCCACAATCGTTACAGAATAGACAGATGTGATTGAAAATGTAAAAATTGTGTTCGGGGCCACTCAATCGGACATAACGTGTAACTTGTTTTCTTTCGAATAATACAAAAACCGTATCTTTTTTGTCCATTATTCAGGCTTGTGGTAAGTGGAATTGGTTTTCTAAATCAGAATGCTTGTAATATGTGCGTCACATTTTTAATCTCGACAACTTTCGTCAGAGTTAAAATCTCGACCCGGTAGGAAAGCATTCGTCGTTTCTCTTCTGGTCCGATTAATTTCCACTGAAGTGAGCTAGGAATATTTCTCAGTGAAGATGGCAGGGGCATGCTGGTGATTTGCACAAGATGGGTGGAAATTTCATTGCGGAGATCATGCTAGTATAATGGGCAATGAAAATACGACCGGTGCGTGTCGCGTGTTGGGGAGATGCCTTGCGCCATTGATGTTGGATTAGGGGCAGATGTTGAGTTATTTTATGTAATGGGCAGATGTCGGGTGAATATCGGGTGATGGGCAGATGGGATAGGAGGACGCAAACAAACAAAAAGAGTAGGTCAAGCGTACACCAGACAAGCATTGCTTGCCTTAATTTTATGAATTTCATCTACAAAATCTTTTTGAGATTACCATAGAATGTAAGCGAGAACGAAGCGCTATGCAGAACGGGCCGAGCTTGGTGAAAGTCGGCATCATACCAAGCTAAAGCGACACCCCCTTTTGATTGGGCTCCCAGTACGAGAAAGTCAAATACACTCATCAGTGCTCTGCGTTTTATTGGTCCTGACAGAGCCCTGCATAGCCCGAATTACGGCAACCTTTAAAAACCGGCAAAATTTAAAATACGGTAACTTTTAAATACCACAGGCATATATTTTCATTTGTTTGACGTTCATTTTTGTGCAGAAGGGCACGCAAAAAAATGGCACTGAATCTGCATGTAATCTGCAAATGTCTTCGAAAGACAATATCTCGTGTGTGAAGAGAGTGAAAACATTTACTTGATGTTCTGCGCAAGAACATCGGTGAATGGATTCTGGAGGCGCTGCGTTAGAGTCCCTCGAGCGTGCAGCGGAGGTGAACCAACGCGTCAGGTCACGTCACACGTGAGACATGAGCGCCATCTGGCAGTTTTTTTTCGGAAAACGGAGCGCGTGGTTCTGAGACAGGCGAGCGCGCCCGTCTGAGAGGTGATAAAGTGTAGAACGCAAGGCAACGGGTAGGTGCCACCATCGTCTCGTTTTAGCAAAGCGTTGGAAACACTCGCCTGTTTGTGCAAGAATTGCATGATCAGCGCATTGTGATAAGTGCTGCGGTCCTTAAAATTACCTATGTATGCCTTTTTTAGCAAAATACGCACGTGCAGAATATATACGTGTTGTTGTAGTGCCCCAGATATGTGCAATAATCATTTTTCAATCGACAATTGCACAAGTATAAACGCGTAACCTTGAGCAACCTTGGTGGGTGCTGTGAATGGGGTGGGCCATTTCAAGTACCCATTGCTGTTAAGAGTGGACAAACAGACAAATGTACAGGCAGATAGACAGATAGACAGACCAAAATTTTTGCGCCCAAGGTCTTCTTCGTTTCTAATAAAAGTATCAGAAACGGTTCCTGCCGATGTCTTCATAGGCACAGGGTCACTGACGCCCTGATTCCGTAGTGCTTGCCTTACTGAAAATGTCTCGACTGAGTCAAACGTGTTTTCGTAATCTATGAAGTGTATTTATAGGAGTTGGCTGTATTCTGCGCATTTTTCTATCACCGAATGGCTGGTATATATAAGATGTATTGTTGAGTAGGTTATTTGTATGAAATCCTGCTTGGTTTTTGGTTGATTTACTTCAAATATCGCCTTAATTCCATCAGATATTTTTTAAATGTTTTGTAAAGAATGGACAGTAGACTTTTCGGCCTCTAAATTTTCAAGTGTTCGACGCATCATTTCTCATGAATTGAGGCTATGTTAACGTTCTTTCAAGATCCTGGTACCTTTCTGGTCAAGAGGCATTTTGAATATAAGGTGGCTAGATTTTCTAACACAATTTCTCAGCCACCTTTCAGCAGGTCAGTTATTACTTACCCTCCCCAGTGGGTTTGCCTTTTTGCATTTCTTTTTAGGACTTTCGTTACTGCCTTCCTCGTTACTGATAGAATTTTCAATTTTTGTGAAATAATATTGGTTGATACGGTATCAACCTGGTTGTTTTGGCTTCTGTGCCCCCCTCAGGGGCGTCTGCTGAAGTAGGCGTTTAGTGTGTAGCGACACCAGAGACCCGAGCTAACGGGGGGGTTTCGACCCCCTCCCACGCCTAGCCCTGCGTGGCTTTGCCGTGTCCGGGGAAATGGGATTTGGGGGGTTGAGCCGGCGCCAGGTGATTGGACCTTTAAACCCCCCGGAAGAGGCAACACACCCATTTGCCCAGCTTCACTTAGACGGCACCCCTGGGCTGACCCACCCAGGGAAAATCGGTAGTCGCCTTTTCATGTCTTTCTCTCTCCCCTGATCTTTGTCTTTTTATCTCTTTCAGTCTTTTCTGTCATCTCCTCACTCCCGGTTACTTCCATCCTCCAGGCAGCAAGGGTTGACCTTGTGTAGTTACCAAACCTTGGGTAGTTATATTCGCTTATAGCGGCAATGCATGGCTGGCGTCTCGAAGTGTTCACTATTCAACCTTGCTGCGTCCCCTTGTTGGGCTCGCTGGTGGGTGGCCACTATCAGCGCCAAACTTTACGCAGTCTGTATGGCTAACTTTTTCCCCCCTCTCCCTGATCGCCGCCCGAAAAGGTGGCGCACCGAAAACCCGTTCCTCCTTTCAAAACCAAAGCAGTCTTTCCCCAAGTTTCGTGTCGTACATAGCCAGAAATAAAACAAAATAGTCCGCGCAATCTCACCCTTTCTTGTCTCAAAAACACTCACCGAAGCAATCGGCCCGGGATATCGTGTAACCAAGTTGGGAAGTGGCGACCCCCTTTTGGAAGTTCGCGACAAGCTGCAATATGACAACTTACCTAAACTGGTAGCGTTTGGGGACGTCCCAGTTTCCGTAGGCCCCCACAGGTCCTTAAACACAGTCCGTGGTGTCATGTCTGATGACGGCCTTCTTGGATTATGAGAGAGTGAATTATGGGAAGGCTGGCAAGACCAGAACGTGTTGAAGGTTCAAAGAATAGTAATACGACGAGACAAAAAAGAAACACCAACGAAACATATAATTATCACCTTCGGTACTAGCGATTTACCCGATTCAATCGTAACCGGATACTGCAAGTTTCGAGACTGGCCCTACATACCAAATCCTCGTAGGTCTTTCAAATGTCAGCGCTTTGGACACGAATCGCAAAGCTGCAGAGGGCGCGCGACCCGCGCAAACTGTAGCTCTAATGAACACCCACCGGACAATTGTACTGCTGCTGCCCGCTGTGCCAATAGCGAAGGAGACCATGCTGCTTACTCACAAACGTGCTCATCCTGGAAAAAAGAAAAACAAATTCTTCCACTTAAAGTTAAATGCAATCTGTCTTTTAAAAAGCGCGCCTGCGCTTCTCCCTCCATAACAACCACTCTCCTTCTTTTGCAGATGTGACGCGCCAGTGCAGCGCCACACCTTTCCGCGTCTGCGAATGTCACACGAAGTGTGACCCTGTTCGTGGCATTTGCGCCCAAAGCTGAAGTAGCCTGTGCTGCTCCGCCTCTTGCCAAACAGGTTCAGCAGACTTCAGAGTCTGCCGGACCCCGGACAACGGAACCTGCAGTTACGTCCGAAGCTTCTGTGAATGTGCCTGCTCATCAGGCACCATTCACCACCTTGCAGGAGGTGATGGATACAAGTCTCACTCCTCCGGCGCCTCAGACGCCAAAGGATAGGCGCAACTCTTTGGAGCGCGCCCAGAAAGAAAAAAAACGTCAAATTACGGGGCCCCCAAAAGGCCCTGTAGCCTGAAGTGACACTTCTTGTACTCACAGCGCCACACATCTTTGAAATGACACACATAATACAGTGGTACGTGAGAGGCCTGCTGAGGAACTTCGACGATATCCACGAACTTTCACACAAACATACACCAAAAGTGCTGTGTGTGAAAGAAACACACTTAAAATCAAGACACTAACTTTCTTCGCAATTACGTTATGTTTCAAAAGGACCGAGATGATGCTGTAGCCTCATCTAGTGGTGTTGCCATAATCGTTATTCAAGGAATGGCCTGTACACTTTTACCCTTTAAGACTTCTCTGGAAGCAGTAGCTGTCCGAGCTGTCATCTTCATCAAATTGGTAACAATTCGCAGTATATACATACCGCCACACCATCACCTGATTAAAGACGAGTTTCAGTCGCTGATAGATGAACTTCCAGAACCGTATCTCGTCCTAGGGGACTTTAATGCTCATAGCCATGGGGTGACTCTCGCTGCGATGCGCGAAGCCGCCCTATTGAACAGTTCCTTTTCTCTTCTGGTGCGTCTCTACTCAATCGAAAAGAGTCAACATACTATAGCCTTGCTAATAATACCCACTTATCAATAGACCTCAGCATTGTCTCTCCATCGCTCTTATCGATACTTGCATGGAAACTCACAAACAATCCTTACGGAAGTGAACATTTTCCTATAATTGTGAATACACTAACATCTTCTGAATGTCCTGCTCATGTTCCCAAATGGCTCATAGAAAAAGCCGATTGGGACTAATTTTATAAGATAGAAAGTTTAAGGTAGACTGACATATGCAGCTCTAGCATACATGCTTCTGTAGAGTTCTCTACTGCTTTTCTTATTGAAACTGCGGCTAAGTGCATTTCGCAAACAACCGGACTACCCAGAAAACGGCGCATTCTTTGGTGGAACAGTATCTTAATGCGCGCAAAGAACAAAACAAAGCATGGAAGCGTCTTCGAGACGCCTCATCCACAGATAATCTTGTAAACTTTAAAAACATCAAGTCATGAGGCAGGAGAACACGTCGACAGGCCAGAAGAGAGAGCTGGCAGAAGTTTTTATCTGGCATCAACTTATATACACAGGAGGCTAGAGTCTTGAGCGTGGTCAGTAGGGTAGTTGGGCGAGAAGCACAACCTCTTCCTCTAGTAAATACACAAGGTAATGGTTTGGAAGACCAAGCGAACTCCCTCGGTGCACACTTTGAACAGGTCTCCAGCTCAGCCCATTACAGTCCAGCGTTTCAACGTTACAAAGCAAGAACAGAAAACAAGAAATAGAATGGAAATTCACAAATAATGACACATGCAATGAACCTTTCGTCTTAGCAGAGCTAAAAGCATCACTAAATTGCTGTAACAGGACTGCCCCAGGCTCCGACCGTATAGTGTACGAAATGCTGAAACGTCTGCCCCATGAAACACAAAAAACTCTACTTTACTTGTATAATGCTGTTCGGTTTTCCGGAGAGATCCCTTCCACCTGAAAAGAAGCCATCATGATTCCAATTCTTAAACAGGGTCAGGACCCATCTTCAGCGTCAAGTTACAGGTCCATAGCATTGACGAGTTGCCTGTGCAAGGTCTTTAAGAAAATGATAAACAGGCGACGGATGCACTTTCTTGAAACAAATAGCCTACTTGACCCATACCAGTGCGGGTTTCGGGAGGCTAAATCCACTATTGACGACCTTGTCCGTATCGAGGCACAAATTCGTGATGCTTTCATTCACAAACGCATTTTTCTTTCTGTGTTTCTAGATATGGAGAGAGCCTATGACACAACGTCACGCTTTGGCATACTACAAGACCTTTCACATCTAGGTGTGCGGGGCAGAATGTTGGCAATAATTGAAGGCTACCTGTCCAATCGGACATTCCGTATTCGAGTGGGATATGTGTTGTCCCGTACATTTGTTCAAGAAACAGAAGTGCCGCAAGGAGGGGTATTGAGTTTTACACATTTTAAAGTGAGAATGTACTTCTTGCGCCTCGTTATCCCACGAAATATGTTTTATTGTACATATGTTGACGACGTGCAGATCGGTATTAATTCCTGTCACCTCTCAGTGTGTGAACATCAGGTTCAATTAGGTTTGAACAAGGTCCGTAAATGAGCAGATGAGAATGGCTTTCAAATTAACGCGCAAAAAAGTACCTGCATCTTGTTCTGCCAGGAAAGGGGGGTTCATCCCTATCCTGAGCTTGACCTGAATGGTGAACGTCTGTCTGTAAAGTCTGAGCATGAGTTCCTGGCCCTTATTTTGCACGCAAAAGTAACCTTCATACCATATATCAAATATATAAAGAACAGGTGCCTAAAGACAATGAATATTCTGAAAGTCTTGTCACATACTACATGGGTTTGTGACAGGAAATGCCTGATGGACTTGTATAGAAGCCTCATACGCATGCGTCTAGATTACAGTGCTGTCACCTATCAATCAGCGACCACATCTGCCCTAAAGATGCTCGACCACGTTCACCATCTAGGCATTCGCCTTTCTACGGGTGCCTTTCGAACTAGCCCCGTAGAAAGCATGTATGTAGAATCAGATGAATGGTCACTCTATCTGCAGAGATGTTACCTGTCCTTCACATACTATCTCAAGGTTAACGCTGACGAGGAACATCCCGCTCATACCATAATTAAATATGTGTCCAATGCTGCCCTGCTCAACAACCGTTCTTCACTGAGACAGCCCTCCTCGATCCGTGTAAGAAGCCTCACCGAGGAAACAGTCGTGCCACTTCTAGAGGACCAGTTGATGGCTCCCACGGCATATCCACGGCCGTGGCGGTGGCAGATAATAGACTGTGATGTATCCTTCGTGGATGTTACTAAACACGCACCTACTGGACACATCCACACAGACTTCCTTGAACTTCAACATAAATACATTTGCCCGGAATTCTTTACAGATGCGTCGAAGTCTCGCACTGGTGTGTCCTATGCAGATGTTGGCCCATATTTTTCACAATCTGGTATTCTGCACTCACAAATAAGTATCTTCACTGCAGAAGCCCATGCGATATGTGTAGTCATCAAGCATATTAAGGAATCACATTTGCCACGTGTGGTTGTGTACACAGATTCGCTGAGCGTCGTAACAGCTGTGAAAACACTGAGAAAACAGAAAAATCTTGTCCTAATATCACTTTACTCTCTTTTATGAACAATTTACGCCCTCAAACGACAGTTTGTGATGTGCTGGGTGCCAGGGCATCGCGCTATCGCTGAGAACGTAGTGGCGGACCAGCTGGCTAGGTCTGCGCACGACCACGCACCCGCCACTGCATTTCTGGCCGTCCCTTCTATTGACATGAAACCCTTCCTACGACGGGAACTGAGGACGTTCTGGCAACACCTGCGAGAAAGGGAAACGAATAATAAATTGCACGGTATCAAACTGAGACTTGAAAATTGGCCAACAGTATCTAGATCCCGCTACACACAAGTCACACTTACAAAGATACAAATAGGACACACTCACTCAACACATTCACACCTTTTATCTAGTGGCGATCCGTCATTGTGTGAGAGATGTAGAGAACATCTTACGGTTCTCCACAACCTTGTGCAGTGCAATGAACTAGATGCTGTGAAAAACAAGCACTTTTTGCTTCCCTACCGACAGCAGCTGCTGCTACATACGGCCATGCTCATTGGTAGGGATCCGCTTTTTAAAATCGAATCCCTGTTTGCATTTTTAATTATATACGTAGGTTTCAACCCATATACCGAGCTGATCCGTAGCAAAACCTCACTACTGAGGTTGCGGCTGTGGTGGCTACATCTTCAGCATAGTTTTATTGTCACGACAATTCGCTTTATGCCTCACTGAACACATTTCAAGCGAGTGTCATGCTTTTATTACTCCTATATTTTTGCCCGTGTAAGCGCGAGAAATTTTAAGACCCTTTTACAGCCACATATGATATACTTTTGCACATCACTTGACTACTGAAATGGCGCTCTTTGGCCATCGATTGGCCCTTGCGCCATTAAGCTCTCCACATCATCATCATCGGTTTCTGTGCTGCTCCCTGTAGAACTCCTCCGCCACCTTGAATATTCTGTTCATATTGCTTATTAGTCATGACATTTCCTTACTTGTACCCTATACGTCCAATTTTTGCCTGCGCACAAGTTTGTCTTCGCAACTTGTTAGCTTTTCCGCTTTGTCAGCCTGTTCAATTCCATCCATGTTATACCTTCTGATTTACGCTACCTAACGCCTATTGATTACCTTCGAAAGCTCCCCTAGGGCTATTTTGTCAGTTGCTTTTAAGAATTGCGTGGTTTTCCGTCTCCTAATGAGATTTTTTTTTCGACATGCTATAACCAAGCTAATTGAGTCATGTCTGGGCGAAGGCGAGCTAGCGGAAGAGGGGACTGTCACGTGCAGCCTGTGAGGATCGGCGAAGCACCTTGACGCGTACTAACTTGACGCGAGGAGGATGTGTTGTCCGGGCAAGTTCAGACAGGCGTCTCCGCGCAGGGAAAACCAACGCATGGATCACACAAGACAAAAAGGCCTGGCGGCAAAACCATAGTGGCCATGTTTCCAGCGCTTAAGCCACCCGCGATCAGCACTTTGCTCTAGCAAGAAGTGAGGCGCCAAAGTGAAGGGCACGCTCGATTCCAAGAATGTAATAGGGTTAACAGCAATATACTTGCGATAATGTGGCGACATTCATAGCTATAGCCTTCGTTTCGGAAACTATGACGTCGGAGCTTCTCGATGTAATATTTTACTGGTTTCTTTCCAGGTTACATAGGATGAAGGCCTTTCGTGCTGACAGCCTGTCCTTGATTGGCTTACTTTTTTTGTTTATAATAGCACAAGTACCTACTTGCGTACTGTCGGGACAATTTTTCAGTATGTATTTTTTCTTGTTTATATTCAAGCCTTTATTTGTAGCAGTATGTGTATTTCAGTTGAGAAAGCCGTTAAGGCTTCTGCACTTCTCATCATACCCACCACATTGCCTTCAGGTCTGACTGAAATATCTGCGTAATTTTTGTTTAGAAGACGTGTATACAACGGCTGTATGATCTGTTCAAAACCTTCTGAAGTGGTGTAGCTGTTATGGTGCTCAAATGCTAATCTGTAATGTGTTCAATAGATTGTTGACCCGCTGACACTATTTTTAGATACAAGCGAGTGCGCTTGCGGCCTCTGTAATTAGATTCAGGTGTCCCTTAAGGAACCCTAGGAGGTTGAGATTTCCGAAGCCCTTTGGTAACGTATCTAATAATGACATCGTGGTTTTTGTATGTTAAACCAGAACAAATATCATGTCAAGAGTTTGAGCAAAGAGAAGTAAACGAGTAAACTGGAGGGTTGTCCTTTAATGGAGGGTGAATATTGAACCCTGCAATATGAGTGAAAGTTGAAAAAATCGCAGCATAACCGCAAAGGGAATGGTGATGACTAGACACCGAATTAGACGCAAATGTCTATTTTGTTCCTTGCCTTCCTATCGTGCCGTTTTGATATATGAGCATGAATTAGAGGTCTAGAACGCCCTTTATAGTGTTTTATAGTGCCTAGAAATGCCCTCTTTTGATGTTCACGCCTAAATGCGTATTAGTGTCTATAAATGCACATTTCCCAAATCAGCGCGTATATGAGTGCTATTTGCGCCCACAATTTGTTTTCAAGCTTGCTTTGAAACCATTATTCCTGTGAAAAATGGCAGCATTGATATTTACAAATACTGCAAGGTTCCACGAAAACACCTTGTTCTAACAGTATTCACAAAAAAACCGCTAAATGCAATGTCCACCATATGCTACACCATATGCTGTCCACCATATGCTACAGAGCTGACATGAGCGATTGGAAAAGGAGCATGAAGAGTGCAAATGACTATTCCTGCAGCACTGATATGAAGGACATGTAAGAGTCTGCTGGGAAATGAGAAGAGAAAATTAAAGATGGGAAAAAAGCAAGAGTGGGGCCTATGGCCGAGGAGGCGGCGACCGTCTTCTACAGACAGCTGTCCAGTGTTGTGAAGGAACTGAACAACAGCTCTGAAAACCTGAGTGTTGCGGGGGGAAAAGAACTGCAGGTTTTTTGTGCGGCCGCGAGTATACGTGGCAATTAATGAAAAACCATGAAGTGCTACTAATGTAATGCTCATGTTGATTCAGTGGTAGCGAAGGTCGCCAAATTGTTATACTTTTTAAAGCGAAGCCTGAGCCAGACGTTGGCATGTTTACAATTAACGGTGCATACATTCATTCTATGTCTGAATGCACTTGTACCGTATAAAAATCATTGGTATATATCTTAAAATGACAAACGTGAAAAAATAAAGAACAGGGCTGAAAGATTTGTCCTATGCCATTACTCAAAAAATGACAGCTGTACCAATATCAATAAGGGACTAGGACGGGAATTACTACAATCACGGTGAATTAAACAGCGGTTACAACTCCTATGCGAAGCATTTCAAGGTAAACCTCACATTCGAAATTGAATATACCTAAACAGTCCTCTGCACGCAATGTTTATCACAATTTTAGACTATTTGTGAGTTTCATGCCTGAACAAAATTAGTTATAAAAATAAGCGTGTTGTGTCAATAAAGGTGTGTTTCTTTGACATTGTAACCAATCTGCTGCAGCTCCTTTGGGTGAAAAATTGTCATGTGCACGTGGCTTTTGTTTTGTTTGCAACTTACTTCTTTAAGCACCCTTCTCTAGGTGAGATAAAAAGTTACAGTTATACCCTCGAAAGTCCTGCATGCCCCAATAAAAGCGTTCTACCTCGGTTATTTTTAAAACTGGTTCGCTGTGAGCCACAGAACGATTATATGAACAGGCAAGCTTGAATCAGTTTTCTCTCATCCATATAGCCATCACAAACCTGAATTCTTCCCTGCTCTTTTCGGAATCGGGGCTGGATGATCACACAATGCATAGGCACCAAGAACCTCAAGCGTATGCAAAGTCACGCGCGCGTGACGTGCCCCAGCCTAGTTGTGCACATACGCCATCACTGTTGTGTCCTTTCGGTGTTCTGTGTTTTGTTTTACCCGTTTCTGTGGGATGGATCAGTCAGCGCATGTACTTTTGTAAAAGATGGCATGCATCATACACCGTGACCATGATACACGACGTCGCTGCGTTGAAATTGCGGGAAGAGACGACGCACCAAACACAATTTTTATTGATATGATATATAAGAAGATGTTGGCACCCAAATATGGAACCGGCTAGTTTTTAGCTCTTGAGTGAAATTTGAACACGTATCTTAAAGTAAAACATAAAAAGCAGTACATGCAAAATAGATCACTCGGGCACAGATATGCAAAGATGCACTTATACGCACATATCACAACAAAAATGTAAATGTTCGAAAGTCAAAGAACTATGTCTCTGAAAATGTCTCTTGTTGTTCTTCGTCCAACCAGCACAAAAAAGCAGAGCGCACACGCCTGGTCTTTATGAATATGTATTCGCTCGTGTGTACATAATTGTCGACAAGTCATTCACTTCAGAACCCCCATATAATAGGTCTCATATGACACCGCACATAATAGGTACATGTGTTACACAAATGAAAGTTCGTTATTTCTTTGTACTTTCCAGCAATTCCACTGTCTTGTAAGAAACGTGCTAATGCTTTAAAGCATGCGGCTATAAAACTCCAGTTGGCCACGGGCCCAGACGTTTCTTCATACTAAACGGCCTGCGCTCTAACGCCAACAGTTCTGATTTAGGACGGCGTTTCGGCGTGTCATGATGTGGACAGTCTATGAGAATGTGACATACGTCTTCATTTATAAATCCACATACACATTCGGAAGTTTCAGCTCTGCCAGTTCTGTGCAGAAAATGTTTTGTGTATGCGATGCCTAGCCTCAATCGGTGAATTAGAGTTTCCATTCTTCTATATAATGCCAGCATGATTTTGAATTCAACAAATGGATTGATGTGTTATAAATCACAGCTCTTTGTACTTTGGTCAAACCAAGCAGTTTTGCTCAATCTGAAAGTTGTAGTCTTTATAATACTACGCAATTCATTTTTCGAAATTGGCAAAGAAACAGTAACGTCTTTACGATGTGCTTGTCGTGCTGTTTCATCGGCCGCCGTGTTTCCAGCAATGTTGCAATGGCCAGGTATCCACTGAAATTTGACCTCATGTTGCGCCTTGTTTGCTTTGGTGAGCTTTTTCAGCGTTTCGTATGTCATACTATTACTAACTACTGTCATGTTTGTACTGGAGAGTGATCTTAATGCGGTCTGTTAGTCACTGAAAACTACCAATTTTTGCGCGTTTGCGGCTGAGTTTATAACCTTCATAGCATACAGTATAGCGAAAAGCTCAGCTGTAGTAGATGACGTCATGCGACATAATTAAAATGATTCCTGATGATTAAGCTGTGGTAAAATATAAGCCGATGTTGAAGACATTGTAATACTTGAACCATCTGTGCAAATGAGTATGTACTCTGAATACCGCATGTGTATCTGATGAAGTGCAAGTTGTTGAGCAGCTCGGATGAACATGTCTCTCTTTCTGATGATGCCATTCAGTGAGAATTCTATGCTTGGTATTGCAAGCAGCCATGGAGGATAGTTCATTTCAGAGCTCCAAAGTTCATTTCTTCGTAATATATGTACAATATTCTGTATTTCTTTATGAGCATTGCTTTTATCCCTTCGTAAAATCTCCAGTGCCAATGGGTGGTCCTTGTGTTGCGCCTGTAAGAGAAAAAAAATGGTGGCATGTTTTGATTGTTTTCATGATTGGAAAGGGTGGTTGTCGAGTCTCTGCTATGACGAGACTGCTGGAAGTCGCTCGTGGAACACTTAGGCAGACGTTCAGTCCCCTAGCTAATAGTCTTTGAAGTCGCTTCTCTGTAGTGTGGGGAAAGACCGTGCAAGGCTGTTGCAAAATATGCAACTTTTTGTCGTGTTAAAACATTGTGAACAACGAGCATGGATGATATAGATCCGCCCCATGATGTCCAGCAATTCTGCGGAATATATTCACTAGCATATTCACCTCGTTTTCGAATTTCTTTAGGTGACGTGCCCATGATAGCTGCTCGTCAAGTAGTACTCGGAGAACCGATGCGGTGTCACAATCATTAGTGGTTCTCCTTCTAAATTAAGATTGAAGTTTTTTCAACTTCTTACGGGTGAAAGGCAATACAGCTGTGCTTGCGGGCGACAGAACCATTCCCTTTTCTTTTAAAAAGTTGTTAATAATATTTATGCCGTCTTGCAATGCAGTCTGAATTAACTGTACGTCCGTGCCAGATGCCGAAATGCACACATCATCTGCATATAAAGAGTATTTCAACTTAGAAAGCAGTCTTTTAGCTAAATCAACCATAATACAGCTGAAAAAAAGGGATGAGTATGCTTCCTTGTGCCACTCCCTGTCTGACATTGTGTTCCGCACTTTTTCCTTCACTCACCTGAATAAGTATTTGCGACCTGATAGAAATTTAGATATCCACCGCAAAGACCTGCCGTACAGTCCAAGTTCCAACATACTCAGCAGAACATGAGTATGACTGACTGCTTCAAATGCCCTTTTGACATCTAAGAACACTGCTACTGTCAAACTACCACAGGCGCGTTCATGCTTCACATACGGTACTATGTCCAGTGTTGCATTCATTGTGCATCTCTGTTTTCTAAGAGCTGCTAAGTAGTTGGAGAATACACAAGTTATGTTGCACCACCACTGAAGTCGCGCATCAATCATTTTTTACTCATTTTTTACATTACCTTACATAGACAGCTTGTCGGACTAATTGGCTGGAAGGATGATGCGAGCAATTTTTCAAGATTCGGGGCAATTTCTTGCATTCATAAATCATTGTTAAATATCTAAGAGAGCAGTTGTGCCTGTTGGCCCAATATTCTTTATCATATTGTTCGTAATGCTGTCCTTTCAAGAGGCTGAATTTTGACGACATGATGCTATAGCACAGTGAAGCTCACTTAACGTAAATAGAGGGTCTAGTTGAGGATGCATGGCCCAGAAGCAAGCTATATTTTCTGGCTGGCTAACATGACAGGAATATCAAATAAGCCACAATGTGATGCGGCGGGCCTACTGATAAGTTGACAAAATTCATCTGCTACCACAACTTCCCATTTGTCCAAGGCTACTGCAAGACCACGAAATGGGAAGCTCTGTAATACAGGGCCACTAAATGCTCGAATTACAAGCTAAATTCTTGAAACAGGTAAGTGGGGAGAGAGCGTGCCATAAAAATCACGCCAGCGTGGTTTGCCTAAATTTTCTAGTCATCTGCGCATTACACTGGGGAGTTTCTGCGCATTTGTATATGCTTCTGAACTTCCGCTGCATGGATAGGCCCTTTGTGAACGTGTTCTGATGGCTCTTAGATGTTCATACTCTCCATCGACTGCAGCATAGTCTTTTGGAATCAGGAAATTTTTGTACATTTATTCGCATTATCTCGCAGAAATTCAGTAAATCTTTCAACTGTCCTAAGTTCACTGTTTTGGTTTGTCAGCAAGTACCGAAAAGTTTTTCTATTCGTGCGTTTGCTGTAGCGCCTGATGTCGTCATTTCACAAGTAAGGGTGATTTATAAGAATTTATAAGATTTATAAGAACCACGTTTTGCTACATCCATTGTCCATCCAACACCATTCACTATTCTTGGGAACACATGGTGACATCGCCGCAACTCGAGTAATCTTTCTCTCGGAGAAAAGTTGCAGAGCCGTCATTTAAAACTGTCAAATTGCAATCACAGCACACTCAACAAGTTGTCTTGTGCCGCAGACAACAACGTTTGTCTGCGGCACACTCTACGAGTAACACATCGATCACTACCCCAGATTCTGTAGTGCGAATTATAGTCGCCACATATAAACGTATATAATTGAAAATATTGACGATATTTGTTACCTGTTCCACTGAAATGCGGCTTGAAGGTTGTAGGTAAAATTTGATTACTGTTACGCACTGCTCACCAAAGGATACTTTGCAAGCGACGAAATCCGGGAAGTCCGAATCACTTGAGTGAACTTGGTGAGAAGATGGGCCCTTTCTGACACACAGATGTACTCTGCTAGGACCATTTCGACGAGATGACTTATATATCCTGTAGTTGGAGAGGCAGAAATCATCAATCATTCCTGCCTCTTGGATGCAAAGTATTGGAAAGTTACATTGCAAATGTAGTTTACGGAAGTCAGCACACTTCCTTCGAAGACTGTTGGCGTTCCACTGGTATATGAAGACATTTTTGTAGCGCTTATTCATATGGTACTTGTCGCAGGTTTCACCCAGATCGTTGACACAATAGTGCTTCCAGATGCAGCAGGGCTTTTACCTCTGGCAGGTTGTTTGCTTCCGGTAGAGCAGACAGGATTGCCTTAAGTGCTGTGAAAAGCTTTAGTAGAATTAATTACATGACTGTTGCCGAAGCATGCCTTATTGAATGGTTCAGTTTTTGAGGTCTGTTGAGAACGACGTGACGCTTCGATGTTGTAGCTGGGGTGAACACTGGCGCAGTCGCTTCTGCTACTTTCCGGCTGAGGTCGCTTGGGCGTTTGCAGCTTTGACGTGTAGGTTGGAGTACTTGAATGTGCTTCTCGTGAGTGATCTCTTGGGTGTTCTCTTGGCGTTTCTGTTGGTGTGTTTGTCAGGTGTTGTTGTTGTGGTGTGCGCTAAGGTAGATCACATACAGGATGAACAATCTCAAGGTTTGGAGAGGGTTCATTAGGGTGCGGTTTTCTTCCATGGATAAGCTCAAGCTGATGCATTTATGCAGCAGCTTTACTTTGCGGGCCACCTTCACAGTTTGTACACTCAGGCTGAAGAACTGACTTGCGCTCTTTAAGGTGGTGTTCCTCTAAGCAGATCTTACACCAGCGTGTGTTACGGCAACTTTCCGCCACGTGTCTGAATCGCTGGCAGTTATAACACCGAAGTGCTGGAGCAAGATATTCTTCCACTGGGTGACAGGTGAATACTAAATAAATTCTTCCTGGAATCGAGCGGTCATCTCGAAAAGTCAGAATCACTGAGTAAAGTCGACGTGACGTTACTGCTTCCTCTTCCTGGCAGTAATATTTCATTTGCCGCCGCGCCGATATATCTCCTGAATCTCGCAAGTACTGTAGGAGTTGTTCGTCATGTAGTGTACACCGTCCACAGACGAATGGTCTCAATGAACGTTTCAATCGCACACTTGACGACATGCTGAGGATGTACACCTCCTCCGACCACACTAACTGGGACGCTGTATTACCTTTTGTTACTTTAGCTTACAACACCGCGACGCAAGCGACTACCTAATTTTCCCCGTTCTTTCTGTTGTACGGCCGCGAACCATCCCACCCACTCGACACCATACTCCCGTACCACCCTGATGCATCAGAGTGCTCCCCGCTTTCGGAAGTCGCCAGATACGGTGAAGACTGTCGTCAGTTGGCTTGGTCTATGACAAGTGAGTCTCAAGGTCTACAAAAAACCTGACATTACGACGCTCATCACATAGCACCTACGTTTTGTACTGGCTCCCTCGTGTGGCTTTGGGTGCCCCCGCACGTTCCTCGCCTGTCTTCTAAACGTCTGGCCCGGTACCATGATCTATACCGTGTCCTTGACGCAACCTCACCGGTGAATCACATCATCGAGCCCCTAACACAATCGCCAGATTTGCGCCGTCGAGGACGTGAGACCGTACACGTCGACCGTCTTAAGCCCTACTACGACCCCCTCATTGCGCCTACTCCCTGAGTCGCCAGGATGGCTACTCTTCACCCCGGGGGTATTGTAGTGGAGCATACGCACTAACGCGTATGCGCCTTCCAAAGAGAACGAAAAATCCCGTGCTCTGATTGCACGAGAGCCTGGGCCGCCTTTGCCAGACTTGTGGTACGGCCATTTTTCTTTGCGACATCGTTGCAACTTCTCCAGTTCAATAAACGTCATCACAGTCTGAATACTGCAGAGGCACATGCTTTACTTTTCTAACATACCGAGTGTATGACTCTGGGATGAAAGGCTTAACTTCCAGGCCGCCTACATTCGAAAGCATCAGAAGACGCTTGGCTGAAGCTACGGAAGCAACACTGACACTGAAGCTTCCGTCCTGTCGTTCTGAATGAGTGCGCTTTCTCAATAGCAGCGGAAACTACTTCGGCTGACACTCGATTGGGGTTTACTTTCCAGAAACTAGCACTTTTAGCTGTTGGACGTAAAGTAACTGGGATGCCCTCTGCTCGTTTTTTTTTATAAGCAACAAACGTGAATGGTTCATCTTCGCTCATTTTTTCTTCATCTTTCAGGTAATAAGTTGACGTTTTATCGTCGGAAAGATTCTCTTCTAAACGAAGCTTTTTGCTCTCAGCTTGCCCCGCCGCGGTGGTCTAGTGGCTAAGGTACTCGGCTGCTGACCCGCAGGTCGCGGGTTCGATTCCCGGCTGCGGCGGCTGCATTTCCGATGGAGGCGGAAATGTTGTAGGCCCGTGTACTCAGATTTGGGTGCACGTTAAAGAACCCCAGGTGGTCGAAATTTCCGGAGCCCTCCACTACGGCGTCTCTCATAATCAAATGGTGGTTTTGGGACGTTAAACCCCACAAATCAATCAATCAATCATTTGCTCTCAGCTTCATCGTCTTCCATTGCTGCTGCGCTCAATGGAGCCATTCCGCGGTTGTGAATGAGCAAACATGCCGGCTTTATGAAGTTTTGGCGCACCTGTATGCCCCCAGGCTTTTCATTGTGTCCTGCAGTATCACTCATGAGGGTTGACGCACTTGGACGAGCATAAGACTCGTGGCGATGGCTACCAACCACCTTAGTGTTCTCGTACTAGCGAAGTTTTTGACAAAGAAACCTCCTACCTGTAAGGCGCTGAGCCCTCGAAGTCTTCACCCGACGTCTTGTTGGAAGACCGAGAAGAAATGGATGTCAGCGTGATAGTCCAAGAAAAGAGCAAAAATCAAACAATGCACAAAAACAGCGCCTGAACAGTGCCACTTATTCTTCTGCCTTCCCACCAAACAAAAAGTAAGCGTTATCAGGGTTGGCGAAGGCACAATGCAGGAACGACAATAACAGGAACACAAGTGAAGTGGCGTAGCAGTAGTAGTAGTAGTACACGGTCTTAATATTGCCAGTTTTTGTAAGTTTAGTTTTGCGTGAAAAAAAACACCACGGTATGATTATGAGAGACACCGTAATGAAGGTCTCTAATATTTTGACGATCTGGTGTTCTTTAACGTGCACTGACGTTGCACACTACGCTGGCGTCTAACTTTTCACCATCATGTAGATGAGCCCACCACGGCCTGAATCGAATCCGCGACATTCGGATCAGCAGCGGAGCGGTGTCACTGGTACACCGAGGTGGACGCGAAAGAAGAGTCGATCAGTTTGTTGCATCGCGTGCACACTGAAAGCAAAAAAAACTAATAACAAGCTGACAATTCATTTGATTGTTTTATGATTTTTTTTCAGCGTTCATTCATTATACCTGTTCTGAAAGGGCAGCGCATAGGCACAGGGCAAAGAAAGACATAGAGACGAAGAGCGCCGTCTTTCTTTTCCCTCTGCCTTTGCGCTTCCCTTTCAAAGTGATATGAAGTAGTTAGCCCAAACGAAAGTACTTCTCATACATGCTACACAACAGAACACACAAACTATACATGTCAACTAGAATAATGTCACGTACAATTCTCTTAATGAATCACTGTTTAAAATGCTGGATATAGTCAGGAGGCAGGACATTTTTCGTCTGTTTTTCAAGACAGAGCTAGCATTTAAACAAGTTCTGACGATTGTACGGTGAGTGACGTCCAAGTGCCAATGTCAACGTTAAGTAGTGACGTAAAAGCAGGACCATTCCTTGCTGTACGTCACTCCCTTCATCTTGGGGCGCCCACCCGCGAAAAAGAAAGTGACATTCAGTAGAAATTTATTTTTTTTTCGGCTACTTGTAGCGGTGCACATCTTAGCAGGCATAATCCAAAGTGCGCAGTGCTTACATTACGCTTGTCAGCTTGAAATACCGAAAGCTTGTCAGGGGCCCGCTAAGATGTTCACCGACAGGCGAAAAATTGATCCTAGGTGAGGAGACCTGGCGTTTCCCTCTTCTGGGGTATCAGTGAATTGGTTATTTGCTGCTCCGTTGCCCCTGCCAACCACGACGAAAGGAAGGAGACCCAAGAGAGTGTTGATTGAATGTTCGACACTTGAATCACAATTCTAGACAATAAAATAAAAGAACGTAATCTGCGATTTGCGGGAAATGCATGCCGATGTTCTACCACTGGTGCCTTTGTGCAATATTGTCGCAACGTGAAGACAGAGGTCGTATTTCAAGCAGCAGCGGGTCGGTCATTTTTATTTACCACGTGCCAGAGAGTTCCTTATCTTTCTAGTTTTAGTGTTCCGCATAAAAGCGCGCAAATGTGCGTATGCTCTGTTGTCTTCGTCTTTTTTTTTGCAAAAATCACGTGAATCTTGCCTACCTCCAAAAATGACATTGTCCCGATGCGCATACAAGGCGCTCTACTTTAAAAATGCACATATGCACTGGCATCCTCAAGACAAGCGAGAGTTATCTGGACAAGTAGGGTTTCATCCGAATGACATGCACGATCTCGGGTGAGCGGTTTCGGTGACTCGAACTGCAATCGCCGTCAGGAAAAACTGCGTAGTTGACGTCGTTCAATCGTCGGGTGACTCGATATGGGCGAAGTAACGTAGTCATAGCTTGCCTGAAAGTCCGCGTTGACGTATTGGGATCCAGACACAGACCTTTTCACCTGGTCTGTACGTTACTAATTTACGTCGTAGGTCGTATTTTTTATTATTATTGATATGATATATAAGGAGATGTTAGCGCACCATTATGGCGCCGGCTACTCCTTAGCCGTTGATTGAAACTTGAACACGTATCTTGGAGCAAAACATACAGAGCAGTGCATGAAAAATAGAAAACTCGGGCACAGATATGCAAAGACACACTTATAAGCACATATCACAATGGTAAGTAAATGTTCGAAAATCAATGTAAGAAGTCTCTGGAAATGTCCCTCGTTATTATTTGGTCCACCAGCACAAAACAGCAAAGCACACATTTGGTCCTTATAAAAATGCATTCACTTGTATGTAGATAATAGTTGACACGTCATTCATTTCACAACACACAGGTGATGGGTGTTACATGATACTGTAAATAATAAGTACATGTGTTACAAATGAAGGTTTGTTCATTGTTAATACTTGTCAGCAATCCCGCTGTCTTGTAAAAAACGTGTTAATGCTTTTAAAGCGTGGGACTGTAAAACTCCAGTTGGCCACAGGCCCAGTAGTTTTTTCATGCTAAATGGTCTGCGGTCCAATGCGAACAGTTCGCACTTAAGACGGCGTCTCGGCGTGTCATGATGTGAACAGTCTATTAGAAGGTGACAGACGTCTTCATCTCTAAATCCACATTCACATTCGGAAGTTTCAGCTCTGCCGATTCTGTGCAAAAAATGTTTTGTGTATGCGGTGCCTAGCCTATATCGGTAAATTAGAGTTTCCATCCTTCTATCTAATGCCAGCGTAATTTTGAATTCAATACATGGATCGATGTGATATATATCGCAGCTCTTTGTACTTTGGTCAAACCAAGCGGTTTTGCTCATTCTGAAAGTAGTATTCTTTATAATACTGCGCAATTCATTTTTCGAAATGGGTAAATCAACAGTAACGTCTTTACGATGTGCTTGTCGTGCTGCTTCATCGGCAGCTGTGTTTCCAGGAATGTTGCAGTGGCCAGGTATCCACTGGAATTTGATCTCATGTTGCGCCTTCTTTGCTTTGGTGAGCTCCTTCAGCGCTTCGTATGTCATACTATCACTTATTACTGTCCTGTATGTACTGGAGAGTGATCTTAATGCGGCCTGTGAGTCACTGAAAAGTACCCATTTTCTAGCGTCTGCTACCGAATTTATAAACTTTAGAGCATACAGAATAGCGAAGAGCTCAGATGTAGTAGATGACGTCATGCGACATAATTTAAACGATTTCTGAGTATTGAGCTGTGGTATGATAAATGCCAATGTTGAAGACGTTGTAGTACTTGAGCCATCTGTGTAAATATGTATGTACCCTGGATACCGCATGTGTACCTGATAAAGCGCTAGTTGTTGAGCAGCTTGAATGAACATGTCTCTCTTTCTGATAATGCCATTCACTGAGAATTCAATGCTTGGTATTGCAAGCAGCCATGGAGGATAGTCTATTTCAGAGCTCCAAAATTCATTTCTGGGTAATATATAAACATTACTCTGTGCATCGTTATGAGCATTGCTTTTATCACTTAGTAAAATCTACAAAGCCAATGGGTGGTCCTTGTGTTGCGTCTGTAAGCGAAAAAAATGGCGGCATGTTTCAATTGTTCTCATGAATGGAAAGGGCGGTTGTCGAGTCTCTGCTATGACAAGGCTGCTGGAAGTCGCTCGTGGAACATCTATGCAGACGCGCATTCCCCTTCTAATAGTCTTTGAAGTCGCTCCTCTGAAGTGCGGGAAAGGCCGTGTAACACTGCTGCAGAATATGCAACTTTTTGCCGTAATAAAGCGTTGTGAACAGCGAGCATGGATGATACAGATCCACCCCATGATGTCCCAGCAATTTTGCGGAGTATATTCACTAGCGTATTCACCTCGTTTTCGAGTTTCTTTATGTGAGGTGCCCATAATAGCTGCCTATCCAGTATTACTCCGAGAAACCGATGCTGTGTCACAATCATTAGTGGTTCTTCTTCTAAATTGAGATTGAAGTTTTTTAACTTCTTACGGGTGAAGGGCAATACAGCTGTCTTTGCGTGCGATAGAATCATTCCTCTTTCTTTTAAAAAGTTGTTGATAATATTTATTCCGTCCTGCAATGCAATCTGAGTTAACCGTATGTCCGTGCCAGATGCCAAAATGCACACATCATCTGCATATAAGGAGTATTCAACCTGGAAGGCAGTCTTTTAGCGAAACCAGCCATAACACAGTTGAAAAGAAAAGGGCTGAGTACGCTTCCTTGTGGCACTCCCTGTCTGACATTGTGTTCTGCACTTTTTCCTTCGCTCGTCTGAATGAATATTCTACGACCTGATAAAAATTTGGGTACCCACCGCAAAGACCTGCCGGACAGTCCATGTTCCAACATACTCAGCAGAACATGAGTGTGACTGACTGTGTCAAATGCCCTTTTGATATCCAAGAACACTGCGACCGTCAAACTACCACAGGCACGTTCATGCTCCACATACGTTACTAAGTCCAGTATTGCATCCATTGTGCATCTCTGTTTCCTAAAACCTGTCAAGTAGTTGGAGAATACACCAGTTCTGTTGCACCACCATTGAAGTCGCGCATCAATCATATTTTCCATTACCTTACATAAACAGCTTGTCAGACTGATTGGACGGAAAGATTCAAGGTTCAAGGGCGTCTTAGCCGGTTTTAAGATCGGAATGATGCGAGCAGACTTCCAAGACTCGGGTACAATTTCTTGCGTCCATAGATTATTGTAAACATTTAGGAGAATAGTTGTTCCTGTGGGCCCAAGGTTCTTTAGCATATTGTACGTAATGCCGTCTGGTCCAGGGGCCGATTTTTGACGACATGATGCTATAGCCCAATGCAGCTCCCTTAACGTAAATACAGGGTCTAGTTGAGGATGCTGGGCCCAAAAGCTAGCATTAATTTTCTGGCTGGCTAACGCGACAGAATTATTAAATAATGCACATTGTGATGCGGCGGGCCTACTGATAAGTTGACAAAATTCATCTGCTACCACAGCTTCCGGTTTGTCCAAGGCTACCGCAAGAGCACGAAATGGGAAGCTCTGTGAAACAGGGCCACTAAGTGCTCGAATTACAAGCCAAATTCTTGGAACAGGTGTGTGGGGAGAGAGCGTGCCACAGAAATCACGCCAGCGTTTTTCACCTAAATTTTCTAGCCATTTGCGCATTACAC